>QXTE01000146.1:4106394-4191844 GCA_003942145.1 Platysternon megacephalum
TTGACCATTACTTCAGTTCAGGCCTCAGGCCTCATACTGGGCCTTTATCAGGGCCTTCACTTACTACATTCCCCCACTTTTTGTCTTTTTAAGGGGAGGATGTTTACCCATCGTCCCGGAAAAGCATAATGCATGGACTAAAGATAACCCAGTGGGCTAAACACTGTTATGTGGTTACCTTGTTTTACCATCCATACACTCATGCCCCATCTGTCTCTTTAGTCTGCACATTCCCACGTACGACTGATAGGCAGATTTTATTATTTAATTATTTTTTAGTCCCTTATGGTGGGCCTGGGAATGTTAGGCCCGGGACCATGACTGAGGAATGTAGTATTATGATTGAGCCTTAGAGGTACTCCCAAATAATTAATATATATGAATTATATGGATATGGCATATATATTTGTAGTGTATATGGGCATATATGTATAGTATGTATGTATACATATAACAGCACTTTATATCTAAGCATAACAATTCTTTTTTAATTTGTTGTTGTAGTTTGGCCCTTGTGGTACTGTAGATAGCAACCCACTTTTATTAGGGCAATTACAGTTACCATTTGTATTATTATTAATAGTAGGCTGAGTGTTTTGAAATACTGGGATAGGGATTGTGATAATGTGTCCCACAGTGCTATGTATATGAGAAGTAAAACAGAAATTTGGAGTAGTGACACTACCACTGAGGCCTTTGTAATTAGTTACTACACAGTACTGTCCATCCATGTTATAGATTACCCTTACTAGTGGTTGTCACCCTCTGGTAAGCTTCAGAAGTGGCTAGCTTCTCTGTTCCATTGGTTGAACTGCTCTGTGATACACCAGTAGTTGCTGTAGATGCAGTTGTTTTTTATGGATGCTGTCTTCCAGATAACACACTGAATGGACAGTAACCAATTTATTAACTAGTGCTGTGTCAGGATTTAGTATTGGTACCCAGACACTAAACAAGATTGTTTTGAATAATGTATGCCTCAGTTAGGATGCAGTGTCAGTAACCCAAACTATGACTGGTACTAACAGGGAATTTGTTTACCCAATTTGTAGTTACTGTGTTACTTTTTGTTTGTTTACCACTTTGTTTTTTTCTTGCCTTCACGTTGTTTGCTGCCATTTGTTTGTTAATTTTTACCTGTGTGTTGGTTAAGCAGTTTAGCAAGGTTATGCACATTGTAAATGTTGTACAGCAATAATACAATACAGCAATAAGACAGTACAACAATAATACAGTAGTACAGCAATAATACAGTTGTTTTTACATAGTAACCAAGTTTAAATTACATGACGGCTTATCCTGGTCCAGATAGTGGTTTTTAGCCGATTAATTGTCCATATATGGTAGATAGAGGTGTATTTGACCAGTCTCTTATTTATAAAGCACTTCATTTTTCTTTTCTTGATGCTTGGTTTTTTTTTCACTGTATACTGATATAATCTGGTATTTTTGTGGTGTGATATCTTCTGGTGTTTTTAGTCTGTGGGATGCAACTTAAACAGCTAGTTAGTTAACATAATAAAGGGTTGGTTTTGTTTGTTTGTTTTTGTTTTCAGTAACCCAAACTTAATACACAGTTTAACTTAGTTTGTTTACAATGTAATAAGAACAATGTAATAGGGACCAAGTCTTTTATAACACAAGCTATACTTTTGCAATTGTTGTATAGACATTCATTTTCATTTGAGGTGCATTACTAATATTTCATAGTAAATGTAATGCTTAACGGCTAAAATAAATGCTCACAATCTTCCATGAGAAGGTGTATTGCTTTCCCATGCTGAACACTTTGTTTCAGCAAAAGAGTTAGTAACATAATTTTAACAAGCTTTTTACAGTTAATTTGCTTGTGATACCAACTTCACTCTTGTTAACTGTTTAGAAGCACAAACTTTAACAACCACTGCTTCCCATTAACATAACATAAAAGCGTATAAAATTAAACCAACTATAAAATTAAACCAAAATAAATTTTAAATACAGGTCCATACGAATACTTTGAGGATATTTGAGGGTATACTTTCATGATGCTTTGTTATGTTTGGGAGCCAAAGGTGGAAACCTGTTGAAATTGGCTACCTTTATGCATAAATTGTTATTTTAAAACGTTTTGGTTATGACATTCTTATAACTATATTTAAAAGTACAAACAAGTTTATAAAAAGCCCAAACAAGAAATTAACATTTTGTTAATATTATCTTTACCTTCATGTTGAGGTTTCCCCTTACAATTTTTCTTTGAATAACAAGTAAAAAAAAAACTTAAAAAACAAAAGTGTGATTGATAAAAAATAATTTTTAATTCTTTTTGTTTGCAATTGCATTATTTGTTGAGGCAGAAATATATGTACATATATTTGTAACTGAAACCTTTTTGAACTTTGCACAAAAATTGGTGCTAATAATACTATGATTATACCCCAACCATGATTTTAAAAGAGTGTGGTACCACATATACATATATATTTTTTTAAAAGGGTATAAAATTGACTTTTGTTGCAACAAAATAAAAATAATAAAAAATAGTTACGTGACACACACAACATACAACACAGGACAACACACATGACATACAGGACAAACTTACAATTAAAAACAAATGGCGCCAGAATTCTATTCATAACTATACAAAATAAGGCAACCAAAAATAAAAAATAAAAAGGGTTAAACATTTAAATAAACAAGTTATTACCTTATTTAAAACTTTTAACAAAAATTGATAAAAAATATATTATTATTTGCCAAATGTATTGTATTAATTTGGTAATAAGGAATTTTGCATTACTTTATATTTAACATTATTTTAAAACTCTGCTATATGAAAATAAGAAAAGCCCATGTTTCAAATATTAGTTAGTGGTTAGGATTAGAAGCAGAGAGTGCATTTCTGTTGCTTGGCAACCATATCTTCAAGAAAGTTAGGAATAATTCCAGCTGTTGCATTCCTGAAGGGTTAAAATAATTAATTTACTGAATTTACTTAAAGTAAAGTTTTTACCTTGTTTTCTTTTTATTTCTTGTTTTATTCTGTTTTCAATTGCTTTATCTTTTGGAGGTTTCTGTAAAAACTCTAACTTTTAACTTTTAAAACAAAGAGAGAGAGCCAAAGTGAGGAGAGGCGGGGGAAATGGGGGGTGAAGAACAACCTAGGAAGGTAGTGAGACCTGAGCCAAGAGAGACTAACTCTATCAAGGTATTTGAAAGTACAGGCGGCAGCAGCAACAAGTTTAGCAAACTGAGAAAGCATATAAAGGATAAAACTTAACCGGTATGTAATATATTTGAGAAAGAAGGTTATATTTTCAGATATGAGCGCGGAGTGTGGTTCTGTGGGTCAAAGCAGTTGGGAACCTGCACAGTTGGGAACCGCGCCCCTGGTTTTTATCCTGGCTTTGAGAGGAGAATGGGGGTAGTTACCTGCTCTTGTAAAACTTGAATTTGTTCCCCCAATGTCTGTTGCTTTTGTGTGCATGCCAGATGGATGGCGGGAGTGCCCTTTTTTGCTGCAGTTAACTGCTTTGGGGCAACTCCATGTGTTAATGCATTAATTTTAGGTGTTAACCCACTTAATTTCAGTTTTTTACTTTGAAATTCTTTTGTATTTACTCCCCTGCGATCGAGTCGCAGCTCCTGTCTCCTAATGTGCTCTGTGAACTGTTTCATATTTTCCTTCATGTGATTTACCAATTCAGTGAAAGTATTGTTTGCTACTTTTTCCTTCTGTACACTTACTTGTCCCGTTCTGACAGGCACCAGTCTAGGTAAGTCTCAGTTTGAGTTTAACTGGAACCTGGCTTTTATTATAAGATGGTGGTTGCAATGCAGTGGACCCCGTTTCATTTTTTAATTTTACTAGGGCCACTTTTTTCCACTTCTGTCCCCATTCTTCAGGCACTGTAACAGCACTTGAAGAACGCTGAACCCCAGGGGACAGCACTTTTTGCTTCTGCAGGTTTTTTACAACTGTTTTCAATTTTTTATTTTCCTGCTTCACTTGCTCGAGCATATCATGAATTTGGACCGCCTGTTGCTCTGCTAACAGAGCTTGGGCTTTCCAGTGCTCGACTGCTAGGGTTACCTCTTCTACTTCTTCTGTTTTTTCTATTACTTGTTTTGCCAGCATGCCGTCTGAGCCACCTCACTGCCATAGACATGAGTTGCAAAATTCTTGCTTTTTTACTTTTATTACTGTTTCTCAGAGCCTCGGTTTCTACCATCGCTCTGCATATGCCAGTCCATGTTTCTCCACTCTCTTTTTTAAATTCATATGGACCGCCCTTACTGGCAATCCAGCGGGTCCAAGAGTTATCAAACTCCGTGGGGATCATAAGGGAGGGGATCAGGGGTTTCCCTAGCTCGAGGTTTGCTGCCATGTTGGATTGCGATTCTTACCACGGCAGGTTCGCTTACTCACCAGATCAGCGGTCGGGGTCACCAGTGTTGTTAGATGCTACCGGTGGGGTGCTCTGCTTTCTCCTATGTTGATATCACTCAGCTGCATGCGTGTGTTCTCTCTGTGTGCTGCCCCAGCTCTGCGCAGATAGCTGACCCAGCAGACCCGAAGAGAACCCCCAATAACCACAGAGTCTAGTAAGATGCAAAGTCACGTTGACTAGGTTTATTGCGACCTTGGACACAATTGCAGTTCCCCGTAGATTACTTAGTCTACTGGGCATACTACGAGAAAGTGCCTCTTGGCAATGGACCCGGCTCAGTGGCGGGACTTTCCACTGCCCCCGCGGCCGGACAAAGACACCACCCCAGGGATACATTCTTATACACAGGTACAAACAAGTTACACATCACTCCTGACATATTGAGGTGCAACCCCTCTACGTAGCAAGGTACAACCCCACTACGTAGCAAGGTGCCACCTCTCACCTTGTACATGTTGGTTCGATCAAAACAACTCTATCCATCATTTTACCCTTTTGCCCCTGTCATTGGGATGGGTCGGCCTGTTCCATGTTATCTGTGGAATGTTCCCGTATAATGTGTTCTGGTACCATGTTTATACTTTAACTTTGCTAGATGAATGTGTATTTATGCAACATCAGCCCTTTCCTTGCCAGCTTCTGTGAGCAGGGCCTGCCTCTGGCTCACAGCTTAACTTTGCTTTATGTTAGCAAAGTCTTGACCATTACTTTAGTTCAGGCCTTAGGCCTCATACTGGGCCTCTGATACCAAGGTTTATATCTCAGGGCCTCCTCTTGCTACAGAGCATATTTATAATTCAGAGCACAGCAGGTAGATTCTGCCTTCAGAACAGGCTGGGATAGCTGGCTTTGGGATACACGGACAAGCGAGCACCTGGGAGGTTTTGCTTTTGAGGATCCCAGCAGTAGCCTTAGCAGCTCAGGTGACTGTTCCCGAGGCTGAGAGTTTCTGAAGGCCCCGCCTCTCCTTCCCATCTGCTGGCCATGGGGCTCGTGAGCCACAAGATTTACTCAGCTCAGGCTGGCTCTGGGGTTGCTCTACTGGCCCAGCTGGGCTCACAGCAGGGAGGACCCAGGCACAATTGTAACCTGGGTTGTTTTTAGTTTTCTTCCTTCCTCTGAAGCATCAGAGGCCGGCCCAACTGAAGATGGGGCACCAGATGGGTGGCCCCATGCTCTGAGGCAGTACAGAGAGCCCTTGGATGTCGATGCCTGGCTGGTGGGTCTTGCTCACCTGCTCAGGGTCTGACTGATTGGCAGATTTGGAGTGGGAAGGAATTTCCCCCAGGTCAGGTTGGAAGGGACCTTGGGAGTCTTTCCCCTTCCTCTGCAGCATGGGGTATGGTTTGCCCGCTGCACTCGTCTGGGCATGTCTCACGTCATCAGTTCCCTGCCATGGCAGAAGCTTTGGGCACTGGTGGCACCTCGGTCTCTCCTGTGGCACAGTTTCATCTGAGCACTGAACTGCTTCAGTTTAACAGAAGTCATTGGGCTCAACACAGGGGTAACTGGTGAACAGGACAAGCCTATGCTATTCCGTAGGTCCCATCTGGCCTTCAGCTCTACGGCACTCCAGTGTAAGAGGTCACAACACGGCCCAGAGCACGGTGCAGAGCAGCTGCTGTGCACGGACATGAGGTGTGGCTGCAGGGGTCGTGCTACTTATTGGAAGGCCAGACCTTCCTTGGACGGCAGCTGCAGTGAACGGCAGGCTCGAGCGAGAGAGGTATGGAATCTATAAATGCAAACAGTGGCCTTGTTAAATATGAGTGGCGCTTGCTTTAATGCAGAGAACAGCACACAGCTCAGGGGGTTGATTCTCCATAGGGGGGTTTTCCACAGCTTGATACAAGCATGCTCCCAGCTGCCCCCTGCTGCCCTGGAGCGAATAAGCTACGTAAGGCACAAAGCAACAGCAATCAGCCCCACTGTATCTGCTCCTGTGCTTACCCAGCTGCACCCTAACTTGGACGAAGGTCTCATGAAACAATTTTAAAGTGGAAGAAGGACCACAGCTCCATGGCCTGATCCTGCCCATGGAAATCTTGGCCATGTGAGCTAATGGCAGCTCCTGCTCAAGGGAAGTTTCTGTGTGTTGGGAAGGGAGGCTGAAGGTGCCCTGTTTGCCCGGATAGCTGTGAAGGGAGCATGATGGCGCACATTTAAAAGGAGCAAAGGGAAGTAGTGTTTTGCATTCCTGTTGTGAAAGGGGATGAATCTGTGGCTCTCCTCTGGGCCCCAGGTAGCTCTGTCAAAGGGGGGAGGAACAGACCTTGTCCTCCCCTCCGACTGCTGCTATGTACCTATGATTTGATCCAATCCTGCACCCAGTTTTGCTCTTACATCAGTTTTATGCTAGTCTAGCTCCACTGATGGCAGGCGAGTTACTCCTGATTTACACCATTGTATCTGAGATCAGTATTGGGGCTTTGCTTCTCCTGGGTACAGGCACAGCAGAGAAGCTTAAAAGCCAAGCTGCAGTGAAGAGAATAACAGCGACAAAAATCCAACCAAACAAAAAAAGACACACTAGGGGACAGGGGAACCCAAAAAAGGGGGTGGTGCTGGTTGGGCAGAGGGTATTGCCATGACAGATGGGGATGCACTGAATGAGGGTGGGTCCTCAGTGACTCCCACCAGCAGGGTTTACAACAGCATCATCTGCCTTCCACAATTACCCTGCAGAACTCCCTGCCACTAGACAGCAAGATCTTTGCAGGACTAAAAACAAACAAACAAACAGGAATGGACATTTATATGGATACTGTGAGCATCCAGAGTTATAATATTAAGGACTAAAAATAAACAAGAGCCTTTTGAAGGAATCTAAACCCTCCTGCTTCAAGCCATAAGTCAATTTTTAATTAATGAGGATTAGTAACAAGCGCCTCTTAGAGGACAGGTTATCCCATGACTAAAGGGATTTGTGCCCCTTCCTCTGAAACAGCTGGTTCTGGCCGCTCTCAGACAGGACACTGGGCAAGTTGGACCTATGCTCTGATCCGCTCTGGCAATTCTTATGATCATGGATGAATCTGAGAATTAGGCTCAGAGCAGAGTGTGAGGAACCTAGTGTTCTGTTCACCTGCTTCCCAATATAGACACACACTTTCTGGCTCACATAAATTGTAACAAGGTGTGAACAAGGAAGCTTCCATTTAGTGCATCACCGGACAGTGGTTATACTTGGTCTGACTCCTACACTGAGTCTAGTTTGTATGTTGTTGGTGCCATGTGATATGGAGAGGCTGGAGGGACAAAGAGCTTGTGGTAGGTCCTGGGGGGAATCTGCCATGGAGAACACGTCTGAAAATATTTGGTGTAACATGGTGCATTGCAAAGGCAGAAGGGGCCCTCTAGAAGCATAGTTCTGAGCTGTGGGGGTAAATGCCTTCTCCAGGCAGGAATGATCTAGAGAGCAATCAGATGCAAGACAATGACCTCACCCCACCCAAAAATCTGGTGTCCCCACCTCCCTCTCCTCCTGGCCCATCCTTGCCAATCACACGACACATAACCCAGGGGCCTAACAGATGCTGCTGTATTGATGTACTGTACACCCCAGAACAATGAGAGAGGACAGGCAACACGTTCCTGGACAGTGTGACAGGGTCAGGCCAGATGGATACAGGAGAGTGTTCCTTTTGAGTACCAGGACGTGGTTGAGCACTAGCCCCTCCTCCAGCCTAGGGAGGGGATACTAAACCCAGAACCCAACTGAGTTCGGGGGACAACAAAGGCAACAACAGGAACAGGCGTGGGGGTCAAAGGGCCAAAACTAAGGAACCGGAAGGGGACACCAAGCAGAGAACCCCGGACAACGCCCACTGCTCCTCAAAAACATCGAGAGAGCTGGCGGACGCTGCCCAGAGGAACTCTGCCCAGATACGTGAAACCAGCCTCCAGGTCCGGAGGAGGTCCAGGTAGAAGACCGGCAGCTTGGAGAGGTCTCGCAGAAGACCTCTCGGATGGAGAAAAAAGAGATGCCGGTTGTATCGGAGCCCTCGCAGGCGGCGGAGGAAGGCGTGCGCCAATATGCTCCATGCCGAGCCACCAGCACTATAAAGGTGTCTCTGCAGGGCCTGGAGGCGAAAGACATGGACCTGCGTGCGCATACACGTCAGGCCCCGTCCTCCCTCCTCCAGGGGGAGATGGAGAACCCCTGCAGAGACCCAGTGCAGTCCCGGCCAAAAAAACCTCCAGAACCAGCCTCTGGAGATTGGCCAGGAACACTGGGGGCGGGCACAGGGTGTTGAGTCGGTGCCAGAGCATGGACAGGACCAGTTGGTTGAGCACCCGGAGGGAGAGGCACCGGAGCAGTCCTGTCCAGCTCCACAACCGCCCAGTCACCCTGCCCTCTAAACCGTGCCAGTTCTCCGGCGGAGACGGATGCGTGGCAGAAAGATAAATGCCAAGATAGAGCAGCGGACCCGCACTCCACCAGATGGCTTGAAACGTGGGTGGGAGGGGGCTCACCCACCACCTGGCCCTGACCACCAGGCCAGAGCTCTTGACCCAGTTGACCCGGGCAGAGGAGGCCGCTGAATAAACAGCTTGACAAGCCTCCACCCGCACCAGGGCATCCGGGTCCTGGACCACAAGGAGCACGTCATCGGTGTACGCTGCCAGGATCAGCCGCACCTCCAGCTCACATGGCACCAACCCCGTCAACCTCTTGCGAAGGAGACGAAGGAAGGGCTCAATGGCCAGAGTGTACAGCTGACCCGACAGCGGGCAGCCTTGATGCACCCCTCGCCCAAAGCTGACAGGTGTGGTAAGGGTCCAGTTGAGCTTGACCAAGCACTCTGCGGAGGCGTACAGCACCTGGAGAAACCCCACAAACCGGGGTCCGAAGCCGAATGCCCGCAGAGTGCCCAGGGGATACCCGTGGTCCATTCTCCTGATCCAGGGACAGGAGGGCGAACGACAGACCATCCCTACACCCAAGCTCCAAGAGATCCCAGACCAGATAAAGATTGTCGAAGATGGTATGGCCCGGGACGGTGTAGGTCTGGTCTGGATGGACCACGTCCGCCAGCACGGACCGCAGCCGCAGAGAGATGGCCTTCGCCACGACCTTATAGTCTGTGCTGAGGAGTGAGACTGGACGCCAATTCCGGAGATCGCCGAGGTCCCCCTTCTTCAGCAATAAGGCGAGCACCGCTCACCTGCATGAAAGAGGGAGGACCCCGCTCTCCAAGGACTCGGCCCAGACGGTGGCAAGGTCCGGGCCGAGGACATCCCAGAACACACAGTAGAACTCCACGGTCAGCCCGTCCATGCCCGGAGATTTATTGGTGGGCATGAGACGGAGGGCTTCCGAGAACTCGGCCAGAGTGAGAGGCAGCTCCAGCCCGTCCCAGTCGCCCGTGCTTACCGTCAGGAGTCTGTCCCAAAGCACTCCACAGGCATCGACGTCGGTTGGATCCAGGGAGAAAAGGCCAACGTAGAGGGCCCTGGCCCTCTCGCGCATCTCCACCGGATCCGTGAGGGGGGCGCCATCCTCTGCCAAGAGGCAGAGGATGTGCTTTTTTGCCCCCCTCTTCTTCTCCAGGGTGTAGAAGAAGCGGGAGCCGTGATGTGGGATCGTACGAAAGCACCCCGGGCCCGGAAGCTCCTCCCGCTTCTCCCGCTCCGCTCCACAGAGGGGTGGATCTCTGGGGCTGGCGGCCAGATGCCTCTCCAGCTCCAATACCTCCCGCTCCAGCTGCTCTATCACCACATCCCTGTGCTGGCTGGCGCCCCAGGTGTGGCTACGGCAGAAGAGCCGGGCGCGCACCTTCCCCACATCCGACCACCGCCGCGCTGAGGGAAAGGCACACCTCTGTTCCCACCAGGCCAGCCAAAACTCCCGGAAGGACGTCACAAATCCCACATCCTCCAGCAGGCTGTTATTGAAATGCCAATAGGCCGGCCCCAGCCTCTCCAAAGAAAGAGAGGCCATCACGGCCACCAAGTGGTGGCCCGAGAATGGGGCCGGCTGAATGCTGGAGGAGTGGGCCTGCGAAAGATGACAGAGAGAAATAGATGCGATCCAACCGGGAGTGGCTTGACCGTTGTTCCTCCACCCGGACAAAAGTGAATGTAGAGTCATCGTCCGGGTGGTGGTCGCGCCAGACGTCCACCAGGGAGTGATGGATTATGATCTCCCTGAGGACGTCTGCAGCGGCCGGGCTCAGCTCGATCCCCGTCGGTCCCGCTCCTCGAGGGTGCAGTTGAAGTCTCCGCCCAGGACCAGGCACTTGCGAGGATCCAAAGTACTGAGGAAGGCGGACGCCTGCTGAAAGAAGCATGCTCTCACCGGGCCAGATGCTGGGGCATAGACATTGACAAGATGCAACATCAGCCCCTCCACCCGAACCCGGAGGTGCAGCAAGCGACCCGGCACGACCTTGGTAATCCCCAGCACCTCGGGCTGTAGGTGCGGGGAGAACAGGGTCGCCACCCCGCCCTGACGGGCTGAAAGGTGCCTAAAGTAAACCCTGTCCCCCCACTCCAGCTGCCAGCTCGCTTCGGCAGCTGGGTCCGTGTGGGTCTCCTGCAGGAAAATAACCGAGTACCCCCCGTCCCAAAGGAAGGAGAGCACCTGGCACCTGCGGAGACCCGACCTACAGCCACGGGTGCTCAAAGTGGCAAAGATGGACGGCGACATAAGGAGGGCTGGGGATGATCCTCGCAGTCTGGGGCGCTAGCGGCACCCATTGGACCCCGCAGCAAACCGTGACCGACCCCGAAAGCCAGCAGGGCGTCAAGGAAGCCGCGGGCCTGCTGGTAAGCCACAGCATCCCACTTCCCAGTCCCTTTGCCCTCCCCCATAATGGTCCTCACGGTCTGGAGAACAAGATGGAAATCGCCCCAGCGCTGAAGAGCGAGATCCACTCTGTTCGTGGAGCCATGAGTGTCCTCCAAGAAAGAGCACATCTCGCTCCTCTGCGCGGCAGGGACCAGGGTCACAGACCCTGGGGCGTTCCCCGATTGGATCCCCTGCCAGCCCCGTGTCCCATTGAGATGGGCATGCAGGGATCAGAGCCCCGCCGTGGCGCCCGTCCCTCTGGCACCGCACCACCCGACTCAACACTCAGCCCTAGGGACAATGGCAGAGGGAGAACTTCAGCCCCAGATGGGCCAGAAGAGGGAAAACCAAAAACCGCCTCCCGGGGGCCTTCGTAAAAAGAAAATGAGGCAACCCCGGGGGCGACAGCAACAGGACGGGGGAAGGAAAAGGTTAAGGACAGGAACAAGGGCTGGAACAGGGTCAGGGACAGGGACAGGACATAGATCTAGGACGGGAGCAGGGTCAGGGCAGGGAGCGGGGACGAAATCTAGGGTCCAAGTGGCAGAGCCACTGGGACCTGGTGCCTCTCGACTCGACATGGTAGTTAAAGGGGCAGCAAGGGAGTGGGGTGCCTCCACAGCGCTAGGCTCAGGTGCCCCACTAAACGAGGCACCCACAATTACAGCGCTGGGGGGAGGCGAGAGCTGCGGCCCCGCCTCATGGGGTAGGGCACCTATGGGCTCAGAGCCCGGCCACTCGGCGTCGGCCGTCGCCGCTATGGGCATGGCGGCGTCAGCTGGATTACCATTCACGGCCGGGGAGATAGTCAGGGCCCGAGGTGTTGCAGAGGCCAAAACGGGGGCAACCACCTGAGGCGGAGGGAAGGGGAGAGGGGGGACGCCAGATTGCAATCGCCCTTACCGAGGCCCTCTAACAGGGTGGTTGGCCCTCTAACAGCCCTCGGTGGTTGGGGTCAAGCCTAGGGCCTCGATCTCAGCAAAAATGGAAGCAAAGTCCCCACCCGCCTCTACAGGTTCCCCCTCGACAGCAGCCGGGGCAGTAGCCATTGCGGTGCCT
Source organism: Platysternon megacephalum (assembly GCA_003942145.1). Classification (NCBI taxonomy): domain Eukaryota; kingdom Metazoa; phylum Chordata; order Testudines; family Platysternidae; genus Platysternon; species Platysternon megacephalum. The sequence goes on from QXTE01000146.1 coordinate 4,118,683, forward strand.
ACAGGGGGCACAGATGGCAATGGGGGCACCGTCCGTAACCCCCTCAGGGAGGGACTCCATAGGAGAGGTGGTACTACCCACCTCCGCGGCTGCAGCGACCTCGGCCAACTCCAAACAATGAACGTCAGCAGGGGAGTCAATGGAAGGCCCAGCACCAGCAATCCCCTTCGTAGTTTTACAGGGGGTCCCTTCCCCCTCACCAACGAGGGGGCTGCTGGGCCCGTGCTCCCCACTTGTGGCATCGGGGGGAGGGATAGGTCAGTGGTTTGAGCATTGGCCTACTAAACCCAGGGTTGTGAGTTCAATCCTTGAGGGGGCCACCTAGGGATCTGGGGCAAAATTGGTCCTGCTAGTGAAGGCAGGGGGCTGGACTCGATGACCCTTGGGGGTCCCTTCCAGCTCTATGAGATAGGTATATCTCCATATATAAAAAAAAAAAAAAAAAAAAAAAATCTCCCCCGCACAAGCTCCCAGCTCCCCGAAGAGGGGGGCTGGCCAGCTGGGTCAGGGCCTGGGAGCGAGGGCAATGATGGGAGGGTAAGGGAAGATGAGGGCAGGACAACAGGGAAAGGGACAGACTCCCCCTGAGGCAAGCCCCGCTCAAGTCCTGCTACCGGCCCTGCCACCCTCTCCTCCACGGGCCCCGGTCTACTACCCACCTCAGCGGCGGGGCCCACATGCTCATCTGGGCACATCGGGGGGGGGGCCTCCCCCGAGACCCGAGCGAAGTTGACAACGGTCACCGATGGAGGAGGGGCGACCCCAGGGACCAGGCGATCAGGGCTGCCGGCGATGATAGAGCTGACGCCCTTCCGGGTATCAGGGGTCCCAGATGCCCCTCCAAGCCGGGCCAGGGGGGCAGTCCCTCCGGACGTGCCCCGCTGCCCGGCAGAGAAAGCACCGGGCCTCCCCCAAAGAATAATAAACCTGGTACTGGGCCCCTCGATGGGGCACCAGAAAGGACCCCTCCAGAGCCTCCCCGTCACGTGCTGCTGGTGACACTTGCACCTGCTGGCGGAACGACAAAATGTGGCGGAGGGCGGGGTCCTTACAGCCCAACGGAAGGGGGCTGAGGACGGACAGGGGCCTCCCCAGGGTGGAGAGGAACGGCAAAAGGGTGGCATTGGGGAGGAAGGGAGGAACAGAGGAGAAAACCACCCGTACGCCCAGGTCCTCCAAAGGCTCGAGGGGGACGTGAATGCTCCCCACCGGCAAGCCTCTCTCCACCGCCTCCTGGGCAGCGGCCTCCGATGCCAGGAAGAACATCACCTTCCCAAACATCTTAGAGGGCACCACCACCCGCGCCAACGCCCGCACGTAGGTTTCTACGTGGGGCGATACCGGCACCAGGAGGCAACGCACCCCGTGCTCCCTGGTGAGGGTGGGAAAGGGGCCCCGGCCGCCGGGAATGGTATTCCGGGAGGTGGCTGGAGCAGATGGCGAGGCAGCGAGCGGAGGGGTCGGCACCCCCAGAGCTGGTGGAGGGAACAACGGGCAAGGGAGAAGGGGGAGCTGCCGCCGTTGACGGGGCCGCAGTGGGAGAAGGAACCACTGTCATGGGGGGTTTCACCTTCCGGGCAGGGCCCTTGCCCTTCTTCATCCCCCGGCCCTTCCCACTGGCCAAGGGAGCAGTCTCAGAAGCGGAGGCGGCCAACGTCACGGCAGCAACAGCAGACTCTCGGGAGCCCCTATCTGTGCCCGCCGCTGCCGGTGCCTCAATGGCAGCGATGGCAGGCAGCCCGGCAGCGGCAGTCGAGGCGGCCATCGCAAGGGAGGGTGTGGGGAGGGGGACTGAAAGGGAGCTGCAGGGGCGTCCAGGAAAGTCCCACCCCCTGAATCACCCACCACAGAAAGGGAGGGAAGGGGACAGCCGCTAGGGCAGGGAAATGGAAGGAAGGGGAGGGAGGAGTGGGAGGGGCGGGGGTGTGTGTGTGGGAGAGCGGCTACCACACCCCACCCGCTAGGCTGAAAGCAGGGTGGAGGGGCGCCAACAGAAAGGGACAAAGGAAGACAAGGAACAGAACTCCAGCACAAGATGAAAAAGAAACTGGCTCCCCCAGCTGCCCTAAGGAAAGGAAGGGAAAACTAAGACATCATGGGGGAATGTGCACTAGTGAAGGAATTAACAAAAAAAAGTGGGAGGGGGGGATCCCAGGCACCGAAAAAGGGACGTGGTCACGCAGGGAGCGTGCACCCACGGGCACCCGAAAAACAGGTGCCCGCTCGCTGCTGCTACTGTCTCAGGATAGACAGAAGAGAGGACAGAGCAAATTGCTGGGCTTGGGAGCAGAGATTGAAGCCAGGTAGTAATAGGGAAGGTGGAGGGGGTAGTGGCGGTGGCAGTAGGGGAGTGGACAGACCAGGGGGAGGGCTCCACGCCACTCCCCCAGCTTCCCACTACAACGGCACCTACCACCACAGTAGCAAAGATGTTACAAACCCCCTCCACAAAGCAGGACCTCCTCCACTCCCTCCTCAGCTCCAGCAGCAGTAACAGGCTCTCCAGCAGCAGCAGCAACCCAGCCAGGGGAGGCCCCAGAAATGATGGCAAAAGTGGGGCCTCGCACTCCTCTCTGAGGGTAACACCAGCAGGGTCCTCCCCACAGCAGCAGCAGCCGCCGCCCGGGGGGCAACCGGCCAGCAGAATGGCCTCAAAAGAGTGGAATGCAGGTATCTCAGCCTGCAGAACCAGCAGGTCCCTTTTCCCTGGGTAAGGTAACGGGGCAGTTCCAGAACAAGCAGGAACTTGCTGGAACCAATTAAGGCAGGCAGGCTAATTAGGACACCTGGAGCCAATTGAGAAGAAACAATTAGGACAGGCTAGCTAATCAGGGCACCTGAGTTTAAAAAGGACCTCACTTCAGTTTGTAGTGTGCATGCGAGGAGCTGGGAGCAAGAGGCACTAGGAGCTGAGAGTGGGAAGGCATATTGCTGGAGGATTGAAGAGTACAAGCATTAACAGACACCAGGAGAAAGGTCCTGTGGTGAGGATAAAGAAGGTGTTGGGAGGAGGCCATGGGGAAGTAGCCCAGGGAGTTGTAGCTGTCACGCAGCTGTTCCAGGAGGCACTCTAGACAGCTGCCGTCCACAGGGCCCTGGGCTGGAACCCGGAGTAGAGGGCGGGCCCGGGTTCCCCCTAAACCTCCCAACTCCTGATCAGACACAGGAGGAATTGACCTGGACTGTGGGTTCTACCAGAGGGGAAGGTCTCTGGGCTGTTCCCTGACCCACATGGTGAATCTCTGAGGCAAACAAATCCGCCAATAAGCACAGGACCCACCAAGATAGAGGAGGAACTTTGTCACAACAGTCATTAAATGTCTTGAGTGGCATTACATAAAACATTAAGATGAAGGCTTAGCTGACCTTAATGCCCCAAGAAGTGGGAAAAGGGGTAAACTGTGAGGTGGCAAAATTTGGAGATGATACAAAACCAATGAAGATAGTTAAGTCCAAACAGACTGCAAAGAGCTACAAAGGGATGACTGGGCAACAGAATGGCAGATGAAATTCAGTGTTGATAAATGCAAAGTAATACATATTAGAAAACATAGTCCCAACTATCCATATAAAATTATGGGGTCTAAATTATCTGTTACCACTTGTGACGGTCTACGCCCCTAGGGTCAGGGCAGCGTGGCCTAGGGGCCAGAATCTATGGAGCAGCCCTTAGGTGCAGGGCAGCATGGCCTAGCGGCCAGATATCAATGGGGGTGGGGTGCCCACCAAGGGGTGAAGCAGCCCTGGTAGGGGGGCCCGGGCCCATTCGACTCCACTGGGCCCTGACCCAGGGCCCTAACAGTGGCATAGCATCTTGCCACTGACTCAGCAGGGGGGTCCTACCAAAATATGCTGAGGTTTCCTGGGTGGGAGGTACCACTCTGTCACCCTCCCTGGGTCAGTTCCTACCAGTATCTGCATTGGGGTCTCCCATGAGCCTTCAGATTCTCTGTGGTCAGTTGGGCCGGTCACCTCATGTGGCTCCTCCAGTCGCTGGGGTTCAAGTGGGCCTGGGAAGGCTCTGATTCCCGGCGCAGACAGGGGCTGTGGCTGGCCCTTGGCAGGAGCTTCCCAGACAGGTCCTTCCCCTGAGGCCTCCAGCCCAGACTGAGCTGGGCTTCCTCCCTTTATACTGCTAGAGCATTTGGAGCATGCCCAGTCCCGCCGGGGAGGCGGGACTTCCGCTGTCAATAATATGGGCTTAACCCTGTCTGGGCTAGTGCGGGGTAAACAGACCCCGTCACACACCCTCCCCCTTAAGAAGGACCCCTGAGGACGGTCTGTTTCCTCTTCCTCACCTCCCTGTCTAGAAAAAAAATCCGAGTTAGCGTGGGTCTTACCCGGACGATGAAATATGCAGAAGTTGTAGGGTTGGGGTGAGAGGTACCAGTGCATAATCCGGAGGTTTGTGTCCTTCATGCTGTGTATCCACCTGAGGGGGGCATGGTCCATGATCAATTTGAAGGTGTTCCCCAGTAGGTAATAGCGCAGGGCATCAATAGCCCATTTCACGGCCAGGGCCTCTTTCTCTATTGTTGAGTAATGTTGTTCTCGAGGAAATAATTTGCGACTCAGGTACAGTACTGGGTGTTCTTCCCCTTCCAGCTCATGGGAGAGTACGGCCCCTAAGCCCACCTCTGAGGCATCTGTTCGGAGTATGAACTCCTTTGTAAAGTTGGGGTATTGTAGGCCATAGCCGCTCCCCTTTCAGACCTGCCGAAGTCTGGTATGAAACGGCGATAGTACCCAGTCAGTCTCCAAAACTGGTGTACCTGTTTCTTCATCTTGGGTGTGGGTGTATCCATAAGGGCTTGTACCTTATTGATTAGGGGGTGCAATTTCCCTCCCCCTACAATGTACCCGAGGTATGTCACCTCTTCCTGCCCGAGATGGCACTTCGCCAGGTTGGCCATGAGACCAGCTGTTCTCAGGGCCTGGAACACCCCAGCGAGGTGTCATATGTGATCCTCCCAGTTACTACTGTAGACTACAATGTCGTCTATATAAGCCGTTCCATACTGATCGTGAGGCAGCAAGATCTTATTCATCAGCTGCTGAAAAGTAGCTGCCTCTCCATGTAGCACGAACAGCATGGTTACAAAGTGGAAGAGGCCGAATGGTGTTGGAAAGGCTGTTTTTTCCCGGGAGCTTGGCGTTAGGGGGGATTTGTCAGTACCTTTTGGTTAAATCTAGGGTCAACAAATCTGGGGGCCACGCCCACGTGGAGGACTTCCTCCCAGTAGCAGATCTCCATCCTCACCCAGGCTGTGGGATAAGGACGGATAACCCCATGGACACATTGTAAGTGCATCTGTTCACCAGATAGTTTAAGGTCAGGGACCAGCCCCTCCCGTATGAGGGTCTGACTACATCCCGAGTCCACGAGGGCATTTGTGGGGGTCTCTTCGACCTGTATGGGGACCACGAGCTTTTCCAGTCCTCTTTTCCGAGCGCTGTGGCCGGCAACCCAGACTTGCCCATAGTTGCAGTCCATGAACGGACATTCCCGCCGAAAATGTCCCTCTTGGCCACACTCCCAGCAGTGATCTCGGGCTTCCGTGGGCCCAGGGCCTTCTTTTGGCGGGCTTCGGCTCTCTTGTGGGTGCTGATCCCTACAAATCGGAGTCTGGGTGACCCTGTGTCTGGGTTCGGGGCTGAGGGGCTTAGTGAGTGTGGGGCAGGCGATGGACAGAGGTTCCTGGGCCTCCTCTCCCCAGGGGCTTCCCTTGCCTGTCCTGTCCCTTCTGCTTAGGTTTCCAGATCCCTGGGGTGGTACCTTGGCTCCCTTGCAGTATATGTGTGGATCCAGTATGCAGGATTCGGAGGGGAGCCTGGACAGTTTTAGAGATAGAGCGCAAGCAACGGGCCCAATCCTTATCCAGGCTATCTTTGCATGTATAAGACAAAGCAGAGGAGTCAGGCAGACTGGAGGGCTTCGGGGGAATAAAGGGCTTTTCTTTACCGGCCTGAGCAGTACCGGAGGAATGGGCCTGGGCGGTGTGACGGGTTGGATCACAGAAACCCCCTTGGGAGCTGCCGCCCGATGTGCAAAGACTACCTCTGTTCCTGTCATCCCTGCCAGCTCGGTGGCTCCAGCATCCTGTCTTTCTGAAGCCAGACACACCGGTCTGCTCCAACACAGACTCAGGGTCTGAATTACCTGCCCCAAAGCTGCAGGTTTACCTGAAAACAGCTCACAGAAGTGTGCTTGTCTTTAGCACTCAGACGCCCAACTCCCACTGGGGTCTAAACCCAGATAAATCCATTTTACCCTGTATAAAGCTTATACAGGGTAAACTCATAAATTGTTCGCCCTCTATAACACTGATAGAGAGATATGCACAGCTGTTTGCTCCCCCAGGTATTAATACATACTCTGAGTTAATTAATAAGTAGAAAGTGATTTTATTAAATACAGAAAGTAGGATTTAAGTGATTCCAAGTAGTAACAGACAGAACAAAGTAAGTTACCCAGCAAAATAAAATAAAATGCGCAAATCTATGTCTAATNACATACTAACAAAAATTTCTTTGCGAATTTGGTAGGATTTTCCCGGGGCTTTGGAAAGCCTTTTACAACTGAAAGGAGCTTTGTACGAGTTCAGGGTTTATAGCTTTAAGCGGGACCCCCATTTTGGCCCCCAGTATGCAGGATTCGGAGGGGAGCCTGGACAGTTTTAGAGCTAGAGCGCAAGCAACAGGCCCAATTCCTATCCAGGCTATCTTTGCATGTATAAGACAAAGCAGAGGAGTCAGGCAGACTGGAGGGCTTCGGGGGAATAAAGGGCTTTTCTTTACCGGCCTGAGCGGTACCGGAGGAATGGGCCTGGGCGGTATCGGACGATCCGGACGAGTCTGAACCGGAGATCTCTGGAAATTGTTCCTGAGCTGGGGAATCTGGTGACCGTCTATTGATTCGACGCAAGGCTGCCAAGCCAATTAATGCGTCTTCCTCATCATCGTCCCCAGAATCTAACAAGGAGTTTTCTTCATCTTTTTTTTTTTTTTCACAGAGACAGGAGTATGAAGGGGGATTTGCTCGGAGAACGGGGTAAAAGGGAGCGCTCGGTCTGGTGGTGGGAGAGGAGGTTTTTAATAAAGCTTTTAACTTATCATTTGAATCTTTGAGAGAGGCGAGTTTTGATTCTGTCCACCTACGATTTGCCTCTTCCCACCACTGCATGAAACAATTAACCTCTCCTCTGGCCAATTTAGTTTTAGGTTGGCCGAGTTTGTCTTTTAAGACGTTCACTTGGTCTTTGTGCAAAGATCCTAACAGTGGCCACTGAGTTTTGGGATCTTCCTGAGTTAGCCTAGACCATTTTTTCAGAAATTTACAGGAGTCCGGACCCTTCCTAAAATACATAAAATGAGCCGGCGTTTCTTTAGGGAATAGTCCCGACTTAGACTTCTGGTTACCCATACAGGAGGACTTTACACACAGCAATCACACAAGAAAGAAATTCGGGTTTGTCAGAGTGATGCCCGGTGCAACACACAAAAGGAGCCCACAGGCTACTGCCTCAATCGCCCTTGCTTTTACACCAAGGGTTTTACCCAAGGTGCGGTGCGGCTGCGATTGTGCAGATTTCACACACTTACACTGCGGGGACAGGAACCCCTTGGTCAGCCGATCCCCAGACGNAATAGACCTCACTGTGGTCGTGCGCCCTTCTGTTCAGGAGGAGGACCACTCGGGCCAAATGCCCAGGTACCGGCTGCCATGGTCGTCCTACGAAAATGGTCAGGAATCACACGGCTCCAGTGAAGACGGTTGCCATCTCAGTGGAACCTCCAAATTGTCAAAGTTAGAATCAGGATTCACAATTTAGTTAAAGACCACTCTGTTTTATTAGCGCAGCGCTCCGCTAATACATTCAGATAATGTGAGCACCATGTAAGACTCAGACTGTCTTATTTATACAGATAAAAGGGGGGGCGAACTTAACAAGAAAACAAAGGAAGCAAAACTGATAAGTTTTCCTGGGGCCAGACACACATATTTCCTTATTAACTCTTACCAATCTTCTGTTAATGTCCCACCATTAGCTTAGGTGCGACTCATTTTTCTATATCAGGGATCGGCAACCTTTCAGAAGTGGTGTGCCGAGTCTTCATTTATTCACTCTGATTTAAGGTTTTGCGTGCCCATAATACATTTTAATGTTTTTAGAAGGTCTCTTTCTATAAGTCTATAATATATAACTAAACTATTGTTGTATGTAAAGTAAGTAATGTTTTTAAAATGTTTAAGAAGCTTCATTTAAAATTAAACTAAAATGCAGAGCTCCTGGACTGGTGGCCAGGACCCAGGCAGTGTGAGTGCCACTGAAAAACAGCTCATGTGCCGCCTTCGGTTGCCTACCTATGTGCTATAGGTTGCCTACCCCTGTTCTATATCTTAATGTTTCTCTTCCTGACAATTATATTTCAACATTCCTCATTCCTGCTTAAAGGAACATACAGCATTTCTTTAATCCATTCTATTTTTACAATATAATTCATTCTACTTTCACATGACCCAGTATGGGCATTCTTATGTTCTTAAGTTCTAGTCCTAGTCTTAAGCCCTCTCCCCACACTACACAGTCTCTCCAGCCTCCACTCCCAGAATTAAGAAGCCTCCAGAGCTGCCATGGGATCCTACTTTGAACTCTTCCATTGATGATGCTTCCTGTTGGCTTGGTGAGGCCCCCTAGGCCTGGAGCCCAAAGCTACAGCCATGGGAAGAGACCCAGTTGGTGGTGGTTCTGTGTATCACGTTCCTATCTGCCTGCCTGTTGACAGCACTAGGAAGGAGCTGGACATTTCTCATTGTCACAATCAGGGTCCAGACACCCCCAGGCTTAAATCCCCCAAAGAAGCAGTTAAACCAGCTGATTGCCACGAACTATGTTATTGTCCTACAAAAGAATATACAGTAAGGTTTTTTATGAGAGCTTGTAATGTTCTGAACTTGATGGTCATTCTGAGATCTGTATCCAGACAGTGGTTATGAGTTTGTGTACACAGCAAACTGTGCTCCTAAGCTGTGGTGGGGAAGGCCCCTGCCAAACCAGTTGTTTGCACACAGCCAGCTTCAAGTAGTTGTCCATTATCCAGCCCTGGACAAGACAACGGTGGACCATTAGAATTAATGGAGAGATGTGGAGACAACTGGAAATTGAAAAGAACATCCCTGCCCTCAAACATCAGGTGAGGTCAGAATTTCCCATCTGATTAACCACGAGTCACCTTGTACTTGCCACCCCACCCCCACCTAGGAGGTGACACACATACACACTTGAGAGGTGCTGATCTGAAGTAACCTGTGTCTTGTGTTAGTACCCAGTTAGATTCCTCCCTAGAGGGACACTGAACACCTATCGGGGCTTAAAAGAGCTGCCTGCTCCTAGATCTCACCAGAGATACATGCATGGGGTGCAGAGGAATGGACAGCAGCACCGGGATCTGCCAGGCAGATTGACAGGGCATCTGTGCAAGCACAAGGGGGGCAATGATGTTTGGGTAGTGGAGGAATAAGTTAACACCGTGCTGTCCTGCTGGTGTCCACCCCCAACCTTCCCCCGTGCTATCTCACTCCTTGTCCCTCTCCTTTATTCTGGTTTCCCTGCTGCCCTGGGCAGGGTAAGAAACCCAGCTTTGTATTAGGCACAAATCCTGAGAGGCTGAGCACTCTGCCCCCGATTGTCTCACATCCACTAAATGACTCCAAAGACCCTTAACGGGACAAACTCCTCAAATCCTTCTGTAGGAGAGAGCGAGCCTGGAGCACTAGTCCTGGGGTAAGACCTGAGGCCTGAACCATAGTCAGCAAAGTCACGCCATGTCATGAACCAAAGTCAGGCCAGGTATTAAAGCAGATACTCTGATATATGACATTAACAAAGGTACAGCTAGCGTGGCTAGAACACATGCATGCCTGAAAAGCAACAGACACTGGATTCATGTGTGAATACACCCAAGAGATTAGCCCAGGAACATCCTGACCTACCACCATAAAAGAGGGTTTGACAGAAGTGATAAATAGGGATGTTTTGCCTGAGACACCTAGAGAAAGATACAAGGGGAGGTAACAAGCAGATGCCATGAAACACCTAAGGGAGTATGTAAGTTGTCTCAGTCTAAGTGTCGGGGTACCTCGCTTTACCCCTGTGTGGGGCTGGGCAACAGAAGAGACTCCTGCTGCTGACTGAGCCACTCCTTGCCACAGGGTACTCATATGTCAGTGTACCTGTAACTGCAGAGCCAGGGCGCTAGGACTGCAACTTGAGGGCACTAAACCTGGCTGAGTGCCTGTGTCACTGGACCCTGCCTGTGGTCTTTCTTTCTGGGTGGTGCTATCCAGGTCTGATGCACCACCTATCTTCGTAGGGCTGGGACAGCATACAAAAAGAGCACACATGCCAGCTGACAACACTGTCCTCAGTCCAAACTCGCTTTAGTTCAATGAGAGGTTTCCCCTTAGGCAAAAATCAAGTAAATATGCCTGAGCTGGCCTGGCAATGACATCTTCCACTGAGATTAGGAGAGGAAGGATGATCTTTTACTTAAGGCACTGGGGTGGATTTAAATCCAGCTCTGCCACAGACTCACCATGTAGCCTTTGGTAAGTTATCTCTCGGTGCCTCAGTTCCTCCTCCTTACCTTCTGCTAGTGTTTTGTAATCCTTTCTCCTATCCCTTGTCCCTTAAGACTGTGCCCTCTGCATGGCAGCGACTGTCTCCCAGGCTCTGTACAGAGCCTAGCACACTGGGGCCGTGATATCGGTTGGGGTGGTCACAGTTCTCAGCAACCGCACCTGTATTTCCCCTGAGTGGTCCACAAGGGCACCTACTCTCAGACTCCCAGCTCCCTGGCTGTTGCCTCTCTTGGGTGGAGACCCACGTCTCTGTCCCTTCTGACCAGGGTGTGCCCAGGCTGAACAGTGCCTTGCCTTCCCTGTGTACTTCCCAACAAAGATAGGCTCCCTACACAGACCTGCTTGCTTCTCTTCCAAGACCATTAAAGAGGGACTTCTGCAGATAGAAGTTACCTACTTTCTTCTACATTACAGAGAACACACAAACCCAATGAAAGACCCTACGCACCTGCTAGTAAGCATTACCGAGTTTATCCCAACTCTCACAAGGGCTCTGGCAGAAGCAGTTCTTCACAAACCCTAGGGGATTCTTTGTGGTTTCCAGTTCATCAGCACTTCAGCCCTGAACAAGCACCCGGTCTTATGGAGCCTGAGTAAGCCAAGTCCTTCCAACCCTTCACTAAGGACTGGGGCCCTCTGGGACCAGGAAACAGGCCGAGTCAGTCTAAATGCAGGCCTTTTTATCATTTAATTGCCTGTAGTTCTGTGGAGACCCTCATTTCAACCAGTCTATGCATATCTTCCAGGGTAGTTAAAGGCAGATAGCTGAAGACATTCATTAGCATCCCCCCTCCCTATTAGAGAAGGTGCAGACAATGCCATACCACCACAGCCACAATTGCCTTTTCAGTACAGTGGCCCCCAGAGGGGTTACCCCTAATCCAATACAGACTAACTTAACTCAATAAAGCTTATCTTAATTCCCTAAGGTTTGTTCAGGCTATTCCGAGATACTGTCAGTCTGCCACTGGGCTCTCTAGAAGCTGTGCAATAATATAGCACTTTTCATCCAAGATCTCCACCATCAGAGCCCCCCAGCAAGCCTGGCCAAGAAAAAAGCATTATCCCCATTTTACGGGGCAGGAAATGGAGGCCGAGCAGTGACTGGTGCAAGATAAGCCAGTGACTCAGTAATGGGAACAGAACCCATCTGACTCTCAGCCCCATTCCTCAGCCAAAAGGTTGTCACCTTATCCCCCAGCCATCATGAGGAGGGGCAAGGCTCCGAAAAAACTAAGAGCCACTGCAAGTGGCCTCAAGGCTGAGCTGATGGGGTGGCACTTGGCTGGTGGGAGCAGAGGAAGGCCAGCAGGGAACTGGGGTGCATCTCCTAGCTGACAGCAGGGAAGGAAATGCCATTTGCTAACAAATGGTCAGCACTAAAACCTACAGTCGGAGTTTCATAAAATTTTCATAGCAAATGGCTTTTTATGGGAGACGCACACTGAAAAGAAAACACCTTGTGAAAGAAATATCAGCCAGTTGGCATGTTCTGCTGGGAACCAGCCCATAGCGAGAGGGAGCCTAGGATGGGGGATGAAAGCACTTTGGGGAAAAGCACATGGGGAAGTGTCTCAAGGACGACTGAATAGGTGACACTGAGAGGTTGGCACCCAGAGAAGGGAAAGAGACGTATTTCTGGATTCAGGTTTGCAGGCATCCTGCAGTTCCTGGAGAGTGGCCCCCAGGAGGGGCAAGCCTATCAAATAAGGGGCCAAAAATAATGTTACTCTCTGATGGGCTGTTACATGGCTAGTGGGGAAGCGGGGGCGGGTGCTAGCTGATCCTCCTTCCTGGCTGTGCCAGAAGAGACCAAGGAGCTAGCTGATGCCATCCAGGGAGGTGAACAGGGCCAAGGCACTGGGATTGCTCTACCAGCAGGGCCTCTACACACCTGTTAGAGGGCAATGCAGCTTCCCCCAGCAGGGCTCTATAGAGGTGAATAAATGCCATGCTGGGATGCAATCTGCCATCTCCCCCTCACCATGATTGCCCAGCAGGGAGGAGACTGGAACACAGAAGCAGCTGTCTGTTTGCAGCTCTGGAGCCCTATGAAGAGACCTTTCAGAAAGCAAAAGCCCAGCTCTATAACATCAGGGTTAGCTCCCAGCTGGTACATGACTGATTACCAATGTGCTTTAATTTATCTTGTGCAAGCTTCATCAGACTGGGTACCCCCACCCCCAATCTAAACAGAGACCAACATCAGAACCAAGAAGGCTCACAATTTATGATGTTGCATCCGGATGGAAGTGCAAATCCAACTTAATTTTGAAAAGGTTATTTATATCTTCAGCTCTCCCAGCTTCAGTTATTAAGAGACGAGACAGGAGGGAGAAGAGAAGATGAGCAACAGCCGGGTTGTCTCAGGGGGCAATGAGAGACCCAGGCAGAGCATAAGTGTTTGACTGCAACAAACACACTGCAGTGAAACTGTCAGGACTCACCTGTCCTTGTTTACAGGAAAGCTTTCCCCAGCTCTTGAGCCCTGGGTGTGCTGTTACTCTGAGGTCATTTGGAAGAGATAACCCTTAAGCAGCTGACAGGTCCCCAACTGCTAGCAAAGTTCAAGATACAGGATGATGTGATCAGTGAGTATTTTGGCTGCAGTGCTTTCCCCATCACTGAGGATTACTGGGATATTTGTGCGCAGCAAGATCTCTTCCTTTCGTAGCTCATCCTGCTTCTCCTGGCACTAGACAGCATGGTGAGTAAATGTGATGGGCAGAGAACACAGGGCAAGTGGGCCCTTCATGACCAGGGAGCTGTTATGCAGCTGTCAAGTTACACCTGCCTGACAAAGGAGTCAGGCCTGAGAGGTGAGTGCCTCGCTAGCACGATAAGCTGAAGACACCGTTGGCATAAGAACAAATGGCATAATTGGCTGTTCCACTTCCCAGGGTACCCAGCGTTAAGAGGCACGTCACCACCACTGCCCTTAGGATGAGAAAGGCTTATCTGTGCCTTTTGTGGCCCAGCTCCCTGGAACCACCAGCCCCTGGCACCATGAGCCCTGCCTCCCAGGCCTCGTTCTTTGTACAGGTACAAACCACCAAGTCCTCCGCATGTTCCCTGCAGCATCCAGCCCCTTCTCCACTGAACATGCACTGAATGACCAGGCCTGCTGTTCCCAAAGGTACACTACACTGCAGTGGCCCATCCGGAACTTAGACCACAGCTCCTCTGAACACACAGCACATACATATATTTATAGTGAAACAAGAGTAAGTTTATTATCTTTGTCGCTTTCATTATCAAAGAACATCAAGTAATAGTGAGTAAGAATATTGGATACAAATGGTTACAAAATCATAACAAGCTTTCTAGAGACTAAACCTAACATGTTCTCCTCTGGTCTAAAGCAGCATCTCACCCTAAGTTCTCCCCAGCATGAAGAAAACTCGATGTCCGTTTACTTCCTAGCTGAAGGCTGCCAGGTGCCATCATTGCCCTTCAGATGTGCCAGAACAATCCTTGGATGTTCATTTCAAGGTAGAATACCCCTCCTACCAGCAGTTTACCTCTTCCTGTTACTTTTCTGTCTTTGAAAATTTCACAATCCTTCATTAGCATGTGGTTCAGACTGGTCAGCGGAGGCCCACTGACGCATACAATGTGTAAGGGGACTGTTGCCCCCTTACTAACATTCAGTGGGGGTGTTTTGGTTGCTAGCTCCCAGCACTAAAAGGGGAGGGATCGATGGCAAATCAGGACCCTGAGACTGATAGTCCCCAGGAACAATGGCAAGAGGCCAATGCTCCAGATTGACAGGGCGGGCCAGCAAATCAAGGAGACAGAAGGCCAGGGTGGGTCCCGTCCTCCGTGTGAGCAGGAATGTGCCTGAGTCAGACAGAGTGGGGCCGAGCTAAGGAGAAAGCAGGGGCCCAAGCTGAGCGGGAGAGCAGAGCTGGGCCAGATCCAGAGGGGCCAGAGCTGCAGCCAGAAAGCCCCAGGGAGAGCAGATCCTGTGCTGGGAGCAGAGTTGCAGCCAAAAAGCCAGAGCACAGCCCAGAGAGAGCAGACGTGCCCTGGGAGCAGAGCTGCAGCAACCAGAGCCAGAGGGGCCAGACAAGCAGCCCAGGAAGCAGCCTGCAGAGCAGACCTGTCCTGTCCTGGGAGCAGAGCTGTAGCAACCAGAGCCAGAGAGGCCAGAGAAGCAGCCCAGGGAGCTGAAGGCAGAGCAGCAGCAGCAGCCGTGCTGAGGCAGTGTGGAGCTGGAGCAGTCCAGAGCTGGGTGCGGTGAGCAGCTGGGCAGAGTGAGGGGGACCCTGGGCAGTGGGCCCAGCACAGGGAGACGCCTCAGCCAAGAGGCCCTGCAGGCCAGACTTGGAGGGGGATCGTAACCCTGACAGGGCGGGGGCGATGCTGGGGAGAAGGGTCCTGCCACCTACAGCCTGAGAGCATGTGGCCACCGCCAGGGCAAGTGTCCAACCTGCAGCGTCTGTGCAGCACAGCCAGGACCTGAGAAGGTGGCCTGGGACCTACAAGGAACAGACTGTGAACTGCCCTGATGTTCCAGAGACACTGTCTGTAAATGTTCCCTGCCACAGAGCGGGGTGATGTGTTTTCCTTTAACCTTTCCCATTTTTCCTTGTTCTTTTTTTAAATTAATTGTTAAGTAAACAACTTGTATTTGCTTTATATTGTCTGGAATAATCAGTGGGTCAGGGAGGTGCCCAGTGCAGAAAGGGTACCCCGGAGTGGGGACACCTTAGCCCCTGTCCTAGGTGACCACAGCAGGGTTGGGGGTTGAGCCCCCCCAGGAATCCTGGGCCCAGCCTTGTTGGGGCTACGAGAACTCTGCCAGACAGGAGAGTCCTCAAGGGCAGGGAGGCCTCTGGGTCAAGGAAGTGGGAGCGAGGACTCAGATCCTTTCGCTCGCCCACTTCACCGGGGTAGCACAGAAGCCAGGAAAGTTCCCCACAAGAGCGGGACCATTCCCCCGCTTACAAATGCATGATTTAGATGTAAACAGACAGAGATAAACATGACTTGCCTCAAAGAAAATGTGTTTTCTATTTTGCTGGCGACCGTCCATTGACGCAGACCTTAAGAACACAGTGCTCGGTGTATACACAACTCCTCACACAACACCTGTACAAGCGTTCTGAAATGATATTGCTGGCCAGTGTGACAGGCTTTTATTAGAGACCTCTCATGACCACTTTTGGTGAATGAGAAGGTAAAGGCCAGACCCTGTGGATTCCTGTAACCCTCATGCACCCCAATGCCTGCTGCCAGTTAGCATCAGGAGGTGCCTGGGTCACTGCCCGCCAATAAATGTACACTGGAAGTTAGAAGCAGGTTTCTAAACATCAGAGGAGTGAGCAGCCCCCCAACAGGAGCAGGAGAAAGACAAACAACCTACCTGGTTTTAAGATGGAGCTTGCTAAGTTTATGAATAGGACTAAATGGCAGGGTTGCCTCTAATAGCCAGGGACTGGACTAGATTACCCAGGAGGTCCCCTCCAGTCATATGTAGGAGAGAGCTGATGCCAATGCATCAGACATGCCTATTCTCTGGTCCACACCCTACCCAGATTTACCCTGAGCGTTTGTGAGGAATGGAATGTGGTGGTGGGGAGCCCAAGTGTCACCCTTGCTCTGTGTTGAGGACTAGGCCTCGTGCTTAATCTCAGTTCACACTCACATGCCACCATTAGAGTTGCCAACTTTCTAATCGCACAAAACTGAACACCCTAGCCCCACCCCTTCCCTGAGGCCCCGAGCCTACCCTGCCCCTTCCCCGAGGCCTGCTCACCACATTCCCCCTCCCTCGGTAGCTTGCTCTCCCCCACCCTCACTCACTTTCACTGGGATGGGGCAGGGGGTTGGGGTGCAGGAGGGGGAGAGGGCTTTAACTGGGGGTGCGGGCTCAGGGGTGGGGCCAGAAATGAGGGGTTCAGGGTGTGGAAGGGGGCTCCAGGCTGGGGCAGGGAGTTGGGGTGCAGGAGGGGGTGAGGGCTATGGCTGGGGGTGCGGGCTCTGGGGTGGGGCTGGGGATGAGGGGTTTGGTGTGCAGGAGGGGGCACCAGGCTGGGGCTGAGGGATTCAGAGTGTGGGAGGGGGCTGCAGGTTGAGGCAGGGGGTTGGGGTGTGTGGGGGGGTGATGGCTCTGGGGTGGGGCCAGTGATGAGGTGTTCATGGTGTAGGAGGGAGCTCTGGGTTTGGGGGGGGGGGCTCAGGGCTGGGGCAGGGGGTTGGGGCGTGGGCTTACCTCGGGCAGCTCCCAGTCAGTGGCACAAGTGGAGCTAAGGCAGGCTCCCTGTCTGTTCTGGCTCCACGCTGCGCCCCGGAAGCGGCCAGCAGATCCAGCTTCTAGGCGGGGGGTGGGGGGAAGGAGGCTCTGCGCGCTGCTCTCGCCCGCAGGCACTGCCCCAACACACACCATTGGCCGAAGTTCCTGCCCAATGGGAGTGCGGAGCTGGTGCTAGGGGCGGGGGCAGTGCGCAGAGCCCTGTGGTTGTCTCCTCCCCACCTAGGAGCCGGACCTGCTGGCTGCTTCCAGGGCGCAGCGCGGAGCCAGGACAGGCAGGGACCCGGCCTTAGACCTGCAGCACTGCTGACTTGACTTGTAACTGCCTGGTTGGCGGTGCTGGCTGGAGTCGCCAGGGTCCTTTTTCAACCGGGCATTCCGGTCGAAAACCAGACACCTGACAACCCTAGCCACCATGCACACACCTGTCAATTCTGAACACTCGTTCATTCAGGTCTCCCAGCAGAGTTCCTCTGGGCTGCATTCACTAGCTCCTTGGACTCTTCCACAGAGCAGTAGGCGCTCTCTGGGGTTCTCTGCTCCGTGTCCCGCTCTGGAAACCTGACTGTAAACCTCTGACCTTTCCTCTCACTCCGGAGATTTCATTTGTTGTCCCCTGGAATCAATTGATCCCTGTGTTTTTTCTCGTCCTTCCCCTCTCATGGGGGATCCGCCACATTCATGGGGACCAAATAGGCACACACCTGCCTCCAGCCCTTAGCAATACGGGACAAAGCGTTTCTGGTGTTCACCTACCATGGAAGTGCTCATGGCTTTGATGCAAGCATTGGTCACCACAGGGCCTCCTGCAACATACACACACACACAAAAAAAGTCTCTCTGCCCCTCATATTCAGGGGTGTTGCTAACTTAGCAAGTCAACAAGAGGCAGTCCTCCCATCCCACTGCTCTCCCCTACAGCTCGGCCTGCTTCATCACTTATTGCGAATGAAAATAGCAGGAGGTCTTTGTTAGGTATGCTGAGGGGCCAGTGATTAATGCTGAGGCTCTGTGGTTTTAGAGATAACAGCTTGGCCTCTGCATACAATCCTGAGCCTCCTGGTGCCACACAGAAGAAGTAGGTCCCACCTGACACCCGACCCTCTATGTGGTCCCACTCATACAACACACATCACAGCCTCTAGTCTCCCACTCAATCTGCTTGTGTAACCTGTAGCGGCAGAGCTCAGGAGTGAGGTAGAAGTGGCTCAGCACCACTCACGATGTGTCACAGACTGGTGCAGACTGGATCGTCATGGTATCTGAGCACCTGTGTCCATCAGCAACGATAAGCTTGTGCTTCTTTGTGCTGCTTGTGGTCTCAGACTGTATCTGAGAGCTCCGTGGGTCAGGGGCTGCCTTGTGTTCTGTCAGGCACTGCAATGGGGCACTCACCCAGGACTGTGGTTCCTAGCTGCTACCACCATACAAATAAATAAGCTCCTTATTGTTAGTACCACTGTTACTCCCAGCCTTGCCCCTGCCCCCAGGCATGTCATTGTGTATCAAGAAATACAGGGCATAGGCCATGCCCACCCCTGCCCCCAAAGACCTGGCACTAAGGAACCAGCTTCTGCTCACTGCTGAGTTGCATGCAGCCTGGCCCATTAGCCGTGGGACAAAATGAATCTGGGCATTCTGGTATCTCAGAAGGTATTTAGGGCCTCATGGGGCACAACTCTGCATCTGTCTGCAGTGCACTAGTACATTGTTGGTACTGTGCAGACACTTAAATTCCTACCGAAGCTTGTCAAGCACTCATTCCTGACATGGGAGTCATAGACTTCCTGTGGTGGGCAACCCCATAGCCCATGTGCTGATGTCTAATTGATGCTTTCTCAAGGCCAGAACTCACTACCACTCAGTGCAGAGGGCTCACCACTCATGTTGAGACTGATTTGCACGTGTACCGAAGAGCAACAACTGTGTGCTACAGGCTCAGGCCCATCCGAGGACATCGCAGGCTCAGGGCTAGGATCAGACAATGCTAAATGGCTCCAGGGTTAAGTGCTGGGCTCCTACTGACTCATGACTTTCTTTGTTTTTAATTACATGCTCCCCTCACATTGGGGATGGATTCTAATGACACTTGAGTTCATGTTAACAGGTCAGGCCTGGACGCTTTCCAAATGAGACCCCCTCAGCACAGATCATGCCTGCTTTTCCCTCCCCTACAGCTCTGCCACCCAAGGCCCAGTCATTAAGCCAGCCTTAAAGTGGCCCTGAGATTGTTCATTAAAGAAACAGCTTCTGTTCACTGCTGGGGTTGGCAAGATTAATGGAGATGCTCACTCTGCCTCTCACCTGGGAGCTGCAGCTCTTTAATTAGGGAAGTGATAAAATAATCATTATTATTATTAATCAACTCTTCTGCTGAGGCTGCTGTTACCCTCTGCTGTGAGGTGCTCTGCACCCAAGAATGTAAATTTCCTTTCCTTGTCTGTCTCCACTTCCCCTTCCCCAGCACCATCAAACTTCCTGCCAGGCAGGGGCCTGAGCCAGTGACCAATGAAATCAATCGAAGCCTCCCTGTTGGCCTCAATGGGCTTTGGATCAGGCTTCCTAGGATTTCGTGACATGGTTGAAGAGGCTGCAGCTGCATGGCCATGAACAGCTTGTATGAGTCCAGTAGGTGTGAATGCTTCCAGACCACAGCCAAAGACCTCTCAGATTGCCAGCTGTGACTCCCCTGTGCCCTTTCATATTTACTTCCTCAGGGGAACAGATTTTTCTTTTTTCATTTTTACTGATAACAACCCCTCCCCCAAATAAACTGTTTCACCTGTTGTTGCCAGTATAGGACTGGGATTGCTTGGGGCTGGGGGGCACAGAGAAGTGGGACAGCATGGAGGCTACGTTCCAGTTCAGGGCAAATACTGCACCTGTATTCCCACTCTGTGGTTCACCAGGGCATGTGCTTCAGGCTCCCGGATCCCCAGCTATCACCTCTCTTGGGCAGAGACCTGCATCCCTCTCCCTTCTGACCAGGTTGTTTTTCCAGGTTATACAGTTCCCTGCCTAGATTGTGACATCCCCAGCAAGCCAGACTGCCCAAACAGGCCAGCGTCTGCTCTTTGCTTACTCTTCAAAGGCTCTGAACAACGCTATTCCAGCAGTTACAAGTTACACCCCTGCCCTTTCTAAATCAGCACGTTTATTCCTAAAGTAAAAGTATTAGAGAGAAAACATAAAAAAGAAACAATAAACATTCCTATTAACCTGCTAAGAGCTTCCCAGAGGTCACCCATCAGTCTTATAGGGCCTCAGTAGCCCGGATCAGAAAGCAGGTCCTTTCATAAAATCACTGGGGGGAGGGATAGCTCAGTGGTTTGAGCAATGGCCTGCTAAACCCAGGGTTGTGAATTCAATCCTTGAGGGGGCCATTTAGGGATCTGGGGCAAAAATCTGTCTGGGGATTGGTCCTTCTTTGAGCCGGGGGTTGGACTAGATGACCTCCTGAGGTCCCTTCCAACCCTGATATTCTATGATTCTATGAATATTAGGGTTGGAAGGGACCTCAGGAGGTCATCCAGTCCAACCCCCGGCTCAAAGCAGGACCAACACCAACTAAATCATCCCAGCCAAGACTGTGTCAAGTCGGGCCTTAAAAACCTCTAAGGATGGAGATTCCACCACCTCCCTAGGTAACCCATTCCAGTGCTTCACCACCCTCCTAGTGAAATAGTGTTTCCTAATATCCAAGCTAGACCTCCCGCACTGCAACTTGAGACCATTGCTTCTTGTTCTGTCATCTGCCACCACTGAGAACAGCCGAGCTCCATCCTCTTTGGAACCCCCCTTCAGGTAGCTGAAGGCTGCCTTTCTTTGGCTGGTGGTCTCTGGAGAGTCCACTTTGAACTAGCACATATGAGCCTGTCCAGAGGGGTTACAGCCTGAGTGAATGTGCCTCCTCCCTGAACTGTTTTTAGTTCCTGCAGGGCCGTGGTCACCCTCCCCCATGGAATTCCAGACAATCCTTGGCCCACCATGGTACATCATCTTATTACAGGAAAATCCCCCAAAGATATTGCACAAAGTTGCCAGCTCTGTCACCCCACAGATCAGGACTGAGTTGCATTGGCAAAGCTTGGCCCAAGGCTGGCCTAGCAGGTGGGCTGCCACAGTGATCTGGCAGAGCTGTGGAAGGGGGAGACTTGTCTGCTTTGTGTCCACACTTGGCCCAGTCTCTCACTGCCATATACACTAAGTTAACAAGCCTATCGGGAGAACACCAGTGTACATGGTCAGCTCCTGGGGAGCACATGTAACCCACACACCTCCTGCATGTGCTGTTGAGAGCGAGCGAGAGAATAGCTTATGCAAGAGAGGTTCTGCATTTAGCTCCAGAGATCCCAAGTTCAATCCTGCCCACCAATGACTGGGGTCTGTTGGTGTTACACACACATCAGCCAATGGAAGGCAGATGCACATTTGATTCCCAGGTTTCCAAGCAGAGCTCCAGTTTTCAAGGAGCATGGAATCAGCAAAAACACAGCTCCTCGCCAAGCAATTGCTGCTGGATTAACGAAAGAGTGGCCCCATCAGGGAGAATTAGACCCAGGACTATTTTTGTGCCTTGCAGCTCCAGCTGAGGGAGGGTGCTTTTCCCAGGGGCAGGCTTGCAGGGAATTTCTTTCACCTGGCAAGGCAGCTGGAGATGAGGGAGGGAGGATGTGCCTGAAGAGTGAGGACTCTGGGTGAGGCAGAGGGGGAAGTAGCAGGGCAGGAAGAATATTCTGATGTTTAAGAAACAGGAACATCACACTCACCGTAACCCAGGCCCAGCATTTCAGCAACTCACCCTGCTGCTCTGGGCAGTGACATGGCCCTCCAGCCAGGCCACACTTGCATCCATCCCCCTTCCAGGGGGACACAGTCCAAACCAGGCAGTGTCACACAAATCAAATAAACACAAGATCTTTCACCCCCCTCTGGGCTCATCTTCAGCTCCAAAGTAACAGGACATAAAACTCTACCAGCCTTCTCAGCTCAGCTCTCTATAGACCCTTCACCCACCCTCAGACTGCAGAGTTCTGCCCCACTCTTTTTACACAGTGCTGCCTCCCAGGACTTTCTCCCAGCCCCCTCCCCAAGCAGCAGGTGCTCAGGGTTTCTTCATCCCCCAACCGGAAGCAAATACTCCCGAGCAACTACACACCACACCACAGAAACCCTAACCCAGGAACCAATCCCTGTAACAAACCCAGTTGCCTACTCTGTCCCCATATCTACTCTAGAACTGAGCTCCCTGCCTCCAAGCTTTGGGAGAGTTTGAATCTAGATCTGAACACTTCAGCTCCAACCCTTCTCTAATGCTATCAGTTAGTTAAGTGCTCAAATGCGACAATGATGGACTGTGATGTAACAACCAATGTTTGGTAAGTAGGTAGGTAGATGGGTAGATAGCTATGGGAGCAGAGATTAGATAGCTAGCTAGAATGAGAGATAGAATATCAATATATTTCCCATTGGTGTATTTCTCACTCTTTTCAGGTTGGTGACTCCTTGTTTGAAGGCAGCAATGGTTGTGGCCCTCTCAGGTCTACCATAAAAATAAGAGGGGAAAAATCTATCCATGCTAACAATGTTAAGCATGTATCAGAGAGAGAGAGAGAGCGTGTTCTGGGAGGTTGGTAGCCCGACATGTCTATGATTCTGTGACTATGTGACCTTGAACGGGGAGGGAGTTACGGAAGTGTGATTTTCTTTGCTTTCGATTGCAATAACATTTTCAATGCCTCATGACCCCGCATTGTCTTTCATGCCCCTCCCCCACTCCGGGGTCACAACCCACCAGTTTAGAAATATTGTTCCAGATCTTTTGGTGTTTGACTCTGCCACTCTGCAGCAGGTGGGCTGTTACCAAACTCCCACTGACATCAATGAGCCAGGATTTCCTCCCCAATATGGCAGATCATCCAGGACTTGCTGTGTATCCCATGCCAAAGTGAGCGCCTCCCCTTTCTAATGATACAAAGTAGCTCTAGCCCAGGGGATCATGTGATTTCACCATCCTGGGCCTCCTGCCAATGGCTTTGTGGGGATCAGTTCCACATCTGGAGGGAAGAAGGAAATGTTTCACTGGCGGGTTCTTTTAAATTACAGCGATGGCCTGAAACTGCTTTAAGGTTGAAAATGGTAGAAGAAATCATGGTGGGGCGCACTGGAGTGCAGGTGGGGTGGTCAGAGGGGAATGATAAATTCAAGTGATAGTATGGTGCTGTGGTTTGTTCCAGAGATAACACCATCTCTGGGGTTTGGCATGTGTTAGATAGCAAGTGAATGAGTGTTACAAATAGTTTAAACACCCATTCATACAATCATTACAAGACATTACAGTACTTTTGTGATGCTCTCCAGACCCATAACCCACTGTGTTACCTCTCTGCCTTAGCAAGAGGGTGCTTTGCTGGAGATTAAACCATGCACCAGCTCTCTGCCACTGCTGTCTCTTTGCTTCACTAGCAAACTCCTCGAAACTCTGCCAATTTGAACCTGGCCTTACAGGTGCCAATCAGTGAGCCACAGTTCCTGAGCTCCCCAGAGACGCCTGCAGTGTTCAGCCCCTCTCACTGGACACTCACAGAAATGGGGACCAAAGACACCAGGCACACACCAGTCAGGTAGTTTAACTGATGACTCACACTTAATTCAATGTAACAGTACTGAGATGGTTTATAGTAAAACTAAGAATAAATGCAGAGATTTAAGTGATACTAAGCAAGAGGAAGAGACTGGTCTGGTTATGAACAAAACAAAACTCGCTTTCTAGTGCCTAAAACATAATTTTAGCAAGTTCCAATCTTTGCCTAAGCAGTTTCCTTACTTACATTAAGTTACCAGCATCTCCAGCCCTTCTGGCAAGAGAACCCAATGTTCACGGAACCAGACGGCACTGTTCCCTCTGTCCTAAGTGATGGATAACTCAGGAGTTCTCTGTCGTTCTTTTTATAGTCCAGTAAACCTTTGAAAAGTAAGCCCTGACAAAGTTTCTCTCCCCTGCAGTTTGTTCTTCAGGGTGCATTTGCCAAGCCCCTTCTTTCACCCTCCGGTCAATGTGCTTTTTAATAAGCTTGATCATTTTGTTTAGCTTAGATGCAAATGGCCTTTTCTTGCAAAGCTTGACCCTGGCAGACTGGTGAATCCACATTCCTTTGTCTAGGACAAACTTGTTTATCTGCTCTACTCAGATTGCTTTGGTCTGAAAATATTTTAGGAACATATTTCCAGCACACATACATAACTCCTTCCACGCTAACCATACATCACTCAATAATATTACTCAGCAAGCTTTCATAAAACACCTTACTTGATACACTTTGATTGTATAATAATATTGTATACAATCAGTTGATTCAACTGTTTATTCTTTGGGGTTCAGACCCTCTGCTCTCCCCCTGGGTGTCTGGAACCCTGAGTGTCACAACCTTATCATACAAAAAGGTGCAAAATGTTATGATTCATTCATGTGCAGGTGAAATATGCCTCT
This sequence comes from Platysternon megacephalum, assembly GCA_003942145.1. NCBI lineage: Eukaryota > Metazoa > Chordata > Testudines > Platysternidae > Platysternon > Platysternon megacephalum. Next base: position 4,143,070 of record QXTE01000146.1, read on the forward strand.
GTGGGCAGATCCTTGGCCAGTGTAAATTGTTTTGGCTCCACTGACATCGTGGAAAATGTAAATCCCCTGAAGATCTGCCCCCACACATGGAAAACCTGTCCTTGCTCTGAGCCACAGACTCACAGGAACCCCTGCAGGTGAAATCAGGTGAAATCCACCAGGGAGCCAGACGGAAGTGCCAGTCTGTGAAGGAAAATGATCAGTTTAAACAGCCAAACAGAACTGAATCCCTTTCCAGGTGCAGAAGTAAAGCGGCATCAGGGATTTGGCTGCTGTGCCAATGATAGTGCAGGGTCTGTTAGCCCTTTCCTGTGTCTCTCTCATGTGCTCTCTCTCTCCCTTGCCTTCCCTCTTGGGGCGGCCACTTTCCAAATCCATCAAGAGCTTTTTGATCCACTTTGAGCTGCTCTCGGATGTTCCCGACACCTCTGGGTACAAATGACTTCCAGCAATTAGCAAGAAGCTTCCTTTGACTTGGCTGCTGGCTGGGGAAATCCCCTTCTGAGCGAAAGATGGGACAGCGTGTCCTTTGCAAGGGCGACATGCTGCAGTTCGGTCTTAGATGCCAGGATCCATCCAACCCTGCAAGGATCCCCTCCCCCAAGCCCTTTCATATAAATCTTCCATGGTTTATTCGTCCATTCCTCTCCCCAGCACTTGACTCACCAATGGGAAATATATTGATAACATTCTGTCTCTCATTCTAAATAACTATCTAATCTCTGCTCCCATAGCTATCTACCCATCTACCTACCTACTTACCAAACATTGGTTGTTACATCACAGTCCATCATTGCAGCATTTGAGCACTTAACTAACTGATAGGATTAGAGAAGGGTTGGAGCTGAAGTGTTCAGATCTAGATTCAAACTCTCCCAAAGCTTGGGGCAGGGAGCTCAGTTCTAAGGTTCTGGTTTGCCCCATTCCAGAGCCAGTAGTCAGTTGTGAAGTTTGGGTTTGGATCTGAACAGAAATCCTGTATCCATACAGATATGCTTTCCCCCATATTCTAGATTACATACTGCAGCAGACTGAAAAGGAGTATCTAGCTATGACTTCCCAGCATGTGCCATTGTGGCTTGCTGTGCTTCAAAGCAGCACCCTGGAACCCCCATATTCACCACTATCATATAATTAGGATATATTTTGTACCAAGTATGCCTTGTGAGGTATACTTTTAAAAGTCTTTGTGATAAATGAAGGGGGGGGGTAGCTCCCTTTTATGGAAACCCATCCAGCCAGTAGCTATAAAATCCCTCTTAGTAGCTGTTCTCTAATTGCTCTACCTGTAAAGGGTTAAAAAGTCTCTCTGCTATGCATAGGTAAAAGAAAGTAAGTGGGCACCTGGCCAAAAGAGCCAATGGGAAGGCTAGAACTTTTTAAAATTGAAAAAAGACACCCCTTTTGTTTGTCTGTTGTTGTTCTCCCGGGGAGAGGCGGACAGGACAGCAACTATGCTGTAAGAAGCTTGGGCCAGGTATGAAAAAATAATCAGTATCATACCTAGAAACTACTCATTTAAAACCCCAGATATGTAAGTAGATCAGGAAATGTCTAGGAAGATGTGATTAGGTTTATTCCTTTTATTTCATTATGGTTTGTGGATTCCTCTGTGCTAATCCCAGGTGCTTTTGTTTTGCTTGTAACCTTTAAGATGGACCTCAAGAAAGCTATTCTTGATGCTTAATCCTTGTAATTGCTCCTTTAAAATTTAGCAATAGCCTGAGTTCCCAGATGTATTTTCTTTTTTTTTAAATTTAGTAAAATTTACCTTTTTTTAGAACAGATTTGGATATTTGTGTTTTAAGAGATTTGTGCACGTGTTGTTTAATTAGCTGGTGGAAACAGCTCATTCCCATTTTTTTTTCTCAGCTCTTCCCTGGAGGGGAGGTGAAAGGGCTTGAGGATACCCCACACGAAGGAATTCCCAAGTGCACCTTCCTGGGCTCTCAGAGGGGTTCTGCACTTGGGTGGTGGCAGCATCAATCAATCCAAAGTCAGAGAAAACCTGTAACCTTGAGAGTTTAATATAAGCCTGGAGTGGCCATAATGTTTAGAATTCTTGCGGGCCCCCACCTTCTGCACTTGAAGTGCCAGAGTGGGGGAATTAGCCTTGACAGTCTTGATCTGTTGAATATTAATATCCTCTTGGATTGTATGTGCTATCATTGTATGGGAAGTTATGAAGCTTTGCTCTCTCTGTGTTACTGAAATGTGTTGTGAGGTTGGGAAACACCCATAACCAATATTTCAGGTACAGCAATGGAGGAGCTAGACATGCTGATAACCCATTAAAGGGAATCCACATTCCCAAGGTCTATCCCAGGAACCGCATACTATGGAGACCTCTGAGAAAGAGCACGTACAATGGGCACTGCTTCACTCACATCAAAGCAAAGGGTCTTTCCAGCAAGCTGGAAGTGACATCATCACTGGGCCTCATTCCCCCCAATACCTGTAAACATGTCTGGAGGACAAAGACTGAACTGGGGAGTTGGTCCAAGGTTAAAGGAGAGTTCCAGCTTGTGTGTGGAAGATCTGTAACCTGCTTGTACTATCTATCAGGGTGAGACACTGCTTGATTCAAATCCTGTCTAGTTTATAGAACTCAGATTGTGATTTTACTTTTATTTCTTAGGTAACCAACTTTGATCTGTACGCTTATTACTTATAATCACTTACAACCTATCTTTCTGTAGCTAATAAACTGTGTTTTGGCTGAAGTGCTTGAGAAATCTGCTCAGGTTGCAAGGGCTGGTGCATGTCCACTTTCTTTTGTGGAAGTGGTGGACTAGGTTATAAACTTACACTGGTCAGACTTCTGACCAGGGCAAGATGGTGTAGCTCTCGGGTGCAAGGCTGGGGAGCTTGGGGGAATTGGCTGGGGCCTCTCTATTGTTGGCTCATGAGTGGCTGGCAAAGGCATTCATGTAACTCAGTTGGGTGTGTCCCTGCCTGTGGATGTCTGTGTAACTGCAGTACCTGGAGAGGTTTGCAGCTTGTCACAGCATCACAGTGTGAGAGGGTGCCCTGGCGGGTAAGCCAGAGGGCTCAGCAGTACCCCAATTTCAGGTTGCACCCCAGGGAAACTGTCACACCCATATGATACCTGGGCTCCGAAGCTATCTCCCCCATCTTTTCCAAATGTGAAGAGCAACCACAGATTTTCAGCCTAAAATTGTCTTTAATTTAGGTTAAGAAAGAATAAAGGTAAAGTCCCCAACAAGAGAGAGTACTGTGTGTGTGTGTATGTCCCCTCTCCATCACAGTCTACAAAAGCTCTGGGAGCAGGCCAGAGACAGGTCAAGAGAGCTGTTAGACATTTAAAGATGCACTACCCAGGAAACAAAAATCACCCCAGCTTTGTAGATGTAAGAGCCACACATGCCTGCATGGCGGAAGCAAGAACTGATGGTTGGCACCGGCACATGAGCTGAGAATGCAGGTCTATGCTTTCTGTGTGGGGCTCACCTTCAGCACTATTGAAGCTGGAATCAGCACTGTACTGGGAGTTTTCTCGATGGTGCACAAGACAGAGCACAATCCACAATCCACTTGAAGAAGAAAATGTATCTGAATGTTGCTGCACACAACAGCAATAGTAACTTGATTGCCACAGTCAAGCCACAAGCAAGCAGCCATCATAAATGACTGCGTGTGTTGTGTGCCACTGCTGCCTTCTAGTAGCTGTCCTTGCTTGTAGCTATGTCACCCTCTGATGGATGACTTGGAGAGATTGCAGCTCCATTACTTCTGACCAGATCTAAATGGAACTCAGAGGAGCTAGCCTTACAACTCACTTCCCCCTCTACCAATCTACCTGGGTCGGTACCATGCACAGCCAAACCTGGAAGCAGGTCAAGGCCGAGATGCTTTGTAAAGTTTGGTGGGTGTCCCAGAATGGGAAGAGTATGGTTCTTGCAAAGCAGAACTGAGATGCATGGTCAGAGTTTGTGGGATGGAGGACTCAAGCCTGGAACAGCAGGGGGATGCAGGTCAGGACTGATGTGCAAGACTGGAGTAGCAGTGTCTTCAATGGATCAGGATTGAGATGCATTAGCAAAGGGATATGAGGGCCACAAACTGGAGTGGTAGGCAGTGTTTCAGGTTAGGCATGAGCTATACTGGCAGAGTTAAATGGGAGCCAGGCACGGAAGAGGGGGTCAAGATTGGGGTGTCTTGGCACAGTGGGTGGGGAGAGGGCAGAGCTGGGATAATAGGTGAGCTGCAGATCAGGAGAAAGGGTATGGTTACACTGCAAAAAAGACCTGCGGCACTGAGTCTCAGAGCTTGGCTAAACTGACTCGGGTTCACGGGACTTACGTTATGGGGCTAAAAATAGGACAGGGAGAGGTTGAGGCTCAGGCTGGAGCCCACACACTGAGACCCGTGCTCCTAGCCAGGTTTCAGAGCCTGAATGTCCACACTGCTATTTTTGGCCCCGTAGATGAGCCCAAGTCAACTAACCCAGACTCTGACACTCCTGGCCCCAGGGCTCTATATGCAGTGTAGACGTACCCTAAGACACACTGGCGGAGTTAGGGTGGAAGAGCCAGATTGCAAGAGTGCTGCGCAAAGCTCGTGCAGTCTGTCACTTTTATGAGCACTTAAAATGAATCCACAAAGGTCAGATTTCAGTCATGAAGAAGACAGATTTCTCAGGCAGTCCCACACCTGCTCATATTTCAGCCTTGATGCAACCACAGCACTCCCTGGTTCTGCTACAACTTGTCAGAGACAGAAACCCCAGTTCACTCTTCAATACCAACTTCATTAAACAAAACAATAAACCCACAACGTGCTTTGAAATTAAAAAAAAAAAAAAAAAAAAGCATAAGCGAAGCAACCCCACTTGGAAGGAATAATCTTGTTAAAAATGTCAGCAGGGATAGAACATAATGAATACTAACAAATTCATTTCAGAACAGTCCCTCATTCACCTCAGAATAAATCGGCAGTTGCCACACAGCTCATTTCGTCATCACAAAGAGGGAGATAAAAAAATCAATGCCATATTTCTCCAGTGATATTGTAGTGGATACAAAGTGCAATTAACACAGGGACTTTCCAAGCACAATAAATCCTTGCCTTTTCCAAGAGGCTGCTAAGATGTGTATTGTGCTGACTCGGAAACATGCAGTTGATACTGTGGAGGGGATATAGATTGTAAGTGCTGGGGGGCAGAGACCATCTTTTTGTCCTGGGTTTGTATAAATTAGATGAGTTTGTGAACAAATGGATGGGGGGACAGAGAGAGGGGGGAGAAGCTAAATTGTCAATGCTGATTATTTATGATTCATAATTTGATTGTTCTGTATTTGTATAGTGCCTACTACAATGGAGGACTGGTCCATGCCACACGATACAAAAATATAACACCACCACAATAATCATTTGCCTTTGCTGTGTTTGTACAGTGTCTTGCACAATGAGGTTGTGGTCCATGCCTGGGGCTCCTACACATTACTGCAATACAAAAATATAATAAAATACTAATTAAATTTATACACCTGCGCAGGGCAAATTCTGCAAGACACTGTTAATAAACATAGTTAGTGGAAATGTTTATGTCAAAGCTAAATTTTGCATAAACTCTATTTCAGAGAAAGCACAATGTTTCATGAAATCAGTTTGATTTCTTTGATACATTTGGATAGTTGATCTAAAAATTCAAAGCAAAAAATATTGATTTTTTTGTAATTTTTGGAAAAAAATAATTTGGAGGAAAAAAACAAAACAAAAAAACCCTTTTCAATGGGAAAGAAAAAAAAAGGGGAGAAAAAGTATTTTCCCAACTAAAAACAAATTTTTCAAAATGTTTATTTAAAAATTTCACATCCCAAAACAAATATTTTAATGAAAATTTTAATGAAAGATGTTAATTTTAAAGGAAATTATTCTCCAGAGTATTTTTGAATGTTTGAACTGCCTCTTTTAAAACATTTGTTTGACAGCTAAAACGCTAGCTACTTTGATTATGTTGGTGCCTCTTTTTAATCGCTGTTCATTAACATTTACACAAATTATTTTTTGTTTGCATGGATGTTTTGGGCACTGTCTATCTTAAATAGGAGACTTAAAATGATTACAAACTATGGACACAAACAAAGAAGTTTCCACACAGCTTGAATTCTAACATTCTCTCTCTTGTTTACCAGGGGGTGGGTGGGTAGGGGTGTGCCTAGAGTTCTGTGCAGTCACTAGAGACATCTAGTGACTGAATAATATATTGCAAGTGAATATACAATTATAATTTTTGCTTCAAGTGTGAACAAAAATATGTTATTCAGTAGTCATCATTCTTGTCTTCACAATCTTCCAGTTGCCCAATCATGAACTGGAAACACCACCACATGACTTAGCTGACCAATCACATGCCTTGAACACTGAACAGCAGCTATCTCAAGTAAACTGGTTATGAATATCCCACATGCTAACATTTGTTCACTTTATACATATTCCATTTGGCACAGGTGGGTATGTGGTAGAAGTTAAGACTGGTTCACAGGCCATTCCATAGGGCTAAACTTGCAATCAGCATTATTCACAACAAACAACAACACTGGCTTTGTTCAAGATGACCATGGATGTGGGAGTAACAGGCAGAGGAGGACGGAGTAACGGAAGTAATGGCATGTTGTAGCACAGACGCAGTTAGACAAACCCCTGTCAGGCATGGTCTAGGCATGTTTCATCCTGCCTCCGTGTGGGGAGATGGACTGGATGACCTCTTGAGGTCCATTCCAGCCCCACGTTGCTATGAGTCTAATTCTTCACCAATCGGGAGCAGCACTACCAACTCACTACCTGTCTCTCTGAGGTCAGATGGCAATCTCCCATGTGCATTTTGGCAGAGATGAGTTTTAAGGAGCAACTTGAAGGAGGATAGGGTGGCAGCTTTAGTGGTAGGATTTTCTAAAACCCACCATATGGACCTTTCCAGCTTCATTCTGCTTCCCTCTGCCTGCAGCTTGCAGATCTCCTTGATAAGCAGGCTAAGGGCAAGACGAGAAGATATTGAATTGTGAGTAACAGGAGCCAGAGATGTCAGAAACATAATCTTCTGTGTAATGAGAGAATGTTTTTGTTAGTGGGAGCAATAAGTATTTGGGCCCATGGCACTTCACAGAGATTAATGAGCAGCTCTGGAGACGTGATGGCCAGAGGTGGGATTGAGGGACACTACACTGAGCCGCTCATTATTTTGCAGAGAGGGAAACATGAGCAAATTATTTTCAAACACGCCATTCAGAACCCCTTTGTGCTCCTCAGTGCTATTTTTATATTGCAAGATTTGTAACAATATTTACAAATTTTGTTCTTTGTCCTTCTATATTTCTAGACCACCAAATTGAAAAAGGCTCCCTGGCAAGCTAAAATTATTCCTTACTGACACAGAACAACTGGAAAGGAACATTATACTTAAAACTGGAAATGCTTAGGGATTTCCAGCTAGAGACACTTAGGAATATCTAATTCCATTAGCATTCTTCATCTGAAGCCTCAAAAACAGCCTTAACTCTGCCCCAACCCACCAGATGGAATCATTAGTAATAATACCTAGCTCTTATATAGCATTTTTAAACACTATATCTCAAAGCTCTCAGGCATTACAATGTCTTCAAGACATTTTCACATCACAACTTGATTGTTAATGATGTTAACTTCCAGATACATAGATCTCCATGGGATATGAGCTAGATTGATAGACTTTGCTGTACTTGTAAGTGGGTGTTTAAAAAAAGGAGACGCAATATGGGGAACACAGCCCATTGTCTTGTACTTGGTAGATCCACTGTGTGCTATGTAATGAAACAACAAATTGTTTCATTACATAGCACAACAATGGCAGTCCAGGCAGAGGGGTAGTCGGTTAGGGTCTCTAGCCTGCAATCTGGGCAAAGGAGCAAACAGCTGCGAGTCCAAGTCCTTTGTCAGGGCAGGGCAGCCAAGAGTCTATGGCTCGGGCCTGTATTCAGGGCTGAGCAGCAAGAAGGTCAGGCATCCTAGCTCTGGCAGATGGCTGACAATTGCAGGCTCCTTGGCCTAGAGAGGGGGAACTGCCACCCCAGGGGTGAGGTGGCAGGGGTAGGGGGACACAGGCCCACCCGACTCCACTGCCTCCCAGCCCAGGGCCCTAACAGTGGCAGAGTTTTCCACCACTGGGTCAGCTGCAACATGCTGACGGGGTCTCTGGCAGCAATGGAGCCAGACTAGAGTTGGCTGCCCCTGGGCCACTTCCTCTCCTCCCTCGGGGGTACCTGGATCCATAGAGGGTCCTCTGATTTGTCTGGGTAGAAGGCTGGTGGCAGTCCCAGCGGCTCCTTGGTGCCTGGGTCAGCGGGTGGCTCCAGGAGCTCTGGCCAGTCTTCAGCTCAATGGGGATCCGCTGCAGACTCCCAGCTTGGGAGCAGGCAGGAGGCGTCTGTCTCCTTCAGCAGCTGCAACCCAACTGAGCCCCAGGACCCACCCTTTATACTTCCTGTTCAGCTCTCTGACTTCCAGTGGGAGGGACGAGCATGGCCTGGCTTTACCCACCAGGGTTCACAGAGTGGTCCCTCCCTCTCTGGCTCAGTGGGAGGCCACTCTGCCTCACTACAATGTCCAATAGAATTTAATAGGGAAGAAACCAACCTATGGAAACGACTCTCTAAACCTAGAGAGTTTACTCGAGAGTCCGATCCCTTCTGTAGCACTCTATAGCAGCACAGGCTTCTCTCCTGCATTCCATAGGCTGGTTCCCAAAGTCTGGAGAGCCCTTCCAGTCGTTCTCTAGGACTTGCCCATGCAATCTCATTGGACGAGGGGCCAGATTCTGATCTTATCAGCAGCCAGGTCATTCTGGAATAACTCTGCTGACATCAATGGGCACATTCCTCTGGTGGCCGAGCTGGCTCAGGTACTCAGGGCAGTATGCCTTCCCACTCCTAGGGCCCCTCTGAGTCCAGTTCAGCCCCTGATGCAAGCGGGAGCAGTCTTAGAGCTGCAGCTCAGCCTTACCGGAGCAATCCCTTTTGTAAGTTCAGTCTGAGTGTGGGAGATGGCTCCACGCCTGGTCCATGGTCATCACTGCCACATCCCTTGGGGCAGTCCCTGACCTAGCCTGGTTTCTGGGCAGCCCTTTTCTATCCTGCCTTCTCCTAAGGAGGTAATGTCTTCTTATACGTCACTCCTCATGGCACTGACAGGAAACCCTTCGCTTCCCTTTGGCAATGGGCCTCCCATTGTCTTTCCCTTGCTCAGCCCCTTCCTCGAGGCTAGCCTTAACCATACAACTCAGGTCAGGGCGCTCCCTCCACAGGTGCCCCTGTCACCCACAGGCCCAACATGCCTGTTCCCTCCCTGTTTGCCTCACAGGTGGGACTCTCTTGGGTTCTTGCTCTTTCCTGCTCTTTGCATAAGGCTTCTGTCCCCTATCCCAGCAAGGGCACTCTCTCTTAAAGTGTCCCCTCCACCCACAGGTGTAACACTGCCCTGCTCGGGCTTCTGCCCTCCTGACCTTGGGGCCTCGCTTCTGGCTCCTGCTCCCCTCCTGGAGGATCTTGAGCAAATAATGCTGCTCTTCCGCTAACTGCCTCAGGCCTGCCTGCAGGTCTCTTTGTGCCTCCTACTGTTGCTGCTGGTTCTCTAGGGTCTGGCTCATTAGGGCCTGGATTCCCCTTGGTTGCTTATCAACTCCCTTCAGAGGGAGCAGCAACTCTGGAGTCCAGCCTGGGAAGGTACACCTGCCTTCTGCCAAAAAGGCCTCCACACACAGAAGCTCTATTGTCCTTTTGACCCAAGTGCCTCTGCTATAGCCTTTCCACTCCCCTTGTATCAGGGCGGCTTTAAGTGAGTCTCTAACTCAGTCCCCTCCCATCAGGGGTGACCCCGTACCCGCATTCTCCACCACATATGATGGGGTGGGACTCACCACTGTAGTGCCTCCTGCTGGTCATCTTGTGGATCAGCTCCACAAGTTGGCATGCTGACTCTCGGTGCTGTCTCACCCGCCATCACTTCTGCTCCTGGACCTGTGTCACTCCAAGGACCAGGGCGTCCTCTTCAGGACACAGCCCTCCGGCTGTGCCACACTTTGTGCTCCCCACTTCTGGGGGACAATCCCACGGTCCAGCCACTTCCTCAGTGGCGAGTGTGTGGGGAGGACCCGGGCCCACCCACTATTCCAGGTCCCAGCCCAGGGACCCTGTAGATGGCAGCTGCGTCACCCTCAAACCTCTCAGTCTATTTCCCTGGGCCACTTCCTCATAGCCCCAGCACCTTCTTTGCCTTTGCCTCAAGGCCTCAGCCTGCAACTTCCAGCCACTCCCTAGCTCCCTTTCTCCCTCCAAGTAGCACTGCTCTGTCCAGAGTGCTGGCTTTCTTCCACCTACAAGGCAGCCAGTCTTCCCTCCTTGAGCTCCAGGGAGCAACTGAACCTGCTCTGCCCTGCAGCTCTTCTTCTATAGGCCTGCTGGGCCCTGATTGGCTGCTCCTCGCAGCCCCTCTTCTATTAGCTGCTTTCTACACAGCCTTCCTAGGGCTCCATTAACCCCTTACTGGCCACTGTGGGGCAGACACCCTATCACAGAAGCCTTCTCCTGTCTGAGGTCCTTCCAACTTTTTCTCTCTTCACTGGCTCTTCTTATCTCCCAAATGAAGTGTTTCAGGCTGTATTAGCTCAGCTTCCCAATTCCCGCCCAGGGAGCATGTGTTGCAAAATAAACAGCCCAGTGTCAGCAAAAATGTCTGGAGTGATAAAATGCAGCTCTGTGTTAATATTCACTGGACACCTTCAGAACATATTAGGGGCTCTGAATATGATATCGGCAGATTTTCTGCTCCCCCTGCCAACCTGAGCATTTCCAACACTGGCTGTGTTGGATTTTCTTTATCTTAAACTCTCACTGTGTTTTACAGCTGGCCTGTCTTCATGGGGAATGACAAAAGCCCCCAAACTTGGGGTGCAATTGAAGTGCCTCTCTCTGTTTTTAAACAAAGTATCTCGCTTTCCTTCACCATAATAGCAGCCTGTGCTCCTGCAACATTTGTCTTTAATAATCACTGCCTACTAAGGACTGTTATGGCAGCCACAGGTACCACGGTTGATGGCGTCACACCAGGCATCGTGTAGGGAAGTTCCCAGATTTGGTTCACTCCTACTAATCTACAAATCTTTGTGGTGGCCCTGTGGGTGGCACCAGGTAGGCCCAGGTGTGCATTCCTTCGCGTGTCAGTGGAGAATTTGAGAGCACGGTGTACTGGGGTGTTTTTGTCCATCATCGCAACATGGCCAAAGAGCACACAACGCCACTTCTGAATACAGTGAGCAATGGAAGGAAGGCCAGATCTGTGCGAGACTGTGACATTGCGCACAAAGTCAAACCACTTTATTTTCAGGATTTGGCACTGACCATGAACCGGGAATGACTCTAGCTGCTCCAAGTTTGCCTGTGAGAGGGTCCAGGCTTCTGATCCATCTAGCAATACAGGCAGTACACATGTTTGATAGATCCTCAACTTGGTTTCAAAGAAAGACATGTTTATGTCCATAGGTAAGACATGGACATCATGCAGGAGGTGGCAAGACCTCCTCATCAAAGAATGTTCAGTTTTCTGTGAATGTTTGAATTCTGCTTGCAGCCTAGGTGAATTTATCAACATTCTCCATGGTACTCACCACCCACCTGCACTGAGGGTTCTGGTGGCCCAACTCCAAGCTTCTGGATCTTGGTGTTCTGCCATGAAATGTTCAACCCCAGAGTGTGGGTCATGTCTTGGAGACTTTGGAGGGCAGGGCTGAAATTCTCTGACTTCTCCACAAGCAGGGCAGCATTGTCAATGGTTGGTGAACATTTCTTGACCAACCTTGATTCCAATGTGTGGAGTGGCAAGTGCTAATATCCAGTCGATAGCTCGACAGAATAGTTCTAGGGCGAGAATGCATCCCTGCTGCACACCTAAGAAACATGGCAAAAGCCATGAACCAACATGCACTCTCGCACCAATACTGGTGTGATGATTGCACACCAGATTCAGCAGAACATTTGGAACACCTTCCAGTGCAAGCCAAAATACTGACCTGTCGACTCAAAAGCTGCTTTGATGTCGATACATGCCCCGTGAAGCTGAGAAGCATTAAAAGATAGTTAGCAGCAACAATATGCCAGATGGGCGGCCTTCACTGGCACAGGCTGTCTGGCTGGAGATGTAGAGAGGAGCAGTATGTAGAGAAAGCCATGGAGGACAGCCAGGGAATGGTGACTATAGGGATTACCCCTCCCATGCTAGTGGTTGGTGGTTTGATTTCCACCAGTGCTTTATTAGGAGGTGAAGGCTGGTCTTGTGGTTAAGCCCTGTGCAGAGCTGTGCTCAAGTCATAGAATCATAGAATATCTGGATTGGAAGGGACTTCAGGAAGTCATCTAGTCCAACCCCCTGCTCAAAGCAGGACCAATTCCCAACTAAATCATCCCAGCCAGGGCTTTGTCAAGCCTGACCTTAAAAACCTCTAAGGAAGGAGATTCCACCACCTCCCTAGGTAACCCATTCCAGTGCTTAACCACCCTCCTAGTGAAAAAGTTTTTCTTAATATCCAACCTAAACTTCCCCCACTGCAACTTGAGACCATTGCTCCTTGTTCTGTCATCTGGTACCACTGTGAACAGTCTAGATCCATCCTCTTTGGAACCCCCTTTCAGGTAGTTGAAAGCAGCTATCAAATCCCCCCTCATTCTTCTCTTCTGCAGACTAAACAATCCCAGTTCCCTCAGTCTCTCCTCATAAGTCACGTGCTCCAGCCCCCTAATCATTTTTGCTGCCCTCCGCCGGACTCTTTCCAATTTTTCCACATCCTTCTTGTACTGTGGGGCCCAAAACTGGACACACTGTCGACTCATATCCAGCTTCTCGTCCACCGTAACCCCTAGGTCCTTTTCTGCAGAACTGCTGCCTAGCCACTCGGTCCCTAGTCTGTAACAGTGAATGGGATTCTTCCGTCCTAAGTGCAGGACTCTGCACTTGTCCTTGTTGAACCTCATCAGGTTTCTTTTGGCCCAATCCTCTAATTTGTCTAGGTCCCTCTGTATCCTATCCCTACCCTCCAGCGTATCTACCACTCCTCCCAGTTTAGTGTCATCTGCAAATTTGCTGAGAGTGCAGTCCACGCCATCCTCCAGATCATTAATGAAGATATTGAACAAAACCGGCCCCAGGACCGACCCTTGGGGCACTCCGCTTGAAACCGGCTGCCAACTAGACATGGAGCCGTTGATCACTACCCGTTGAGCCCGACGATCTAGCCAGCTTTCTATCCACCTTATAGTCCATTCATCCAGCCCATACTTCTTTAACTTGCCGGCAAGAATACTGTGGGAGACCGTATCAAAAGCTTTGCTAAAGTCAAGGAATAACACATCCACTGCTTTCCCCTCATCCACAGACCCAGTTATCTCCTCATAGAAGGCAATTAGGTTAGTCAGGCATGACTTGCCCTTGGTGAATCCATGCTGACTGTTCCTGATCACTTTCCTCTCCTCTAAGTGCTTCAGAATTGATTCCTTGAGGACCTGCTCCATGATTTTTCCAGGGACTGAGGTGAGGCTGACTGGCCTGTAGTTCCCCGGATCCTCCTTCTTCCCTTTTTTAAAGATGGGCACTACATTAGCCTTCAAGTCATCCTCTGGGATCCTGGAGAAGTCAGTATGCCTCAGTTCCTAATGGGGTAATGATCTTCCCTTTGCCTATTTAGCTCATCAGCACTTCAGGGCACGCCTTGCCCATGCAATGCCCAGTGCATAGCTGTGAACAACCCAGCCAGCCAGAGCTCAGAGGGATGGGAGGGTGTGGGAAGAGAAGAGGTGAAACATAAAGGAAGCAGAGCCTAAACTGGGGACAATCTGTTTGGTTAGGGAGGGAAAGAGGAAGAAAGAGGCGAGGCAGAGCATGTATCTCAGATGAGGGTTGATGCAAATGTGCCCCTGGCGAATGCATTGTGGCTCGTTGTCCCACTCTAGTGGCCAGACCATCTATATATGTTTATGAGTCTGCCCCTGCCCTACCATAGCTGGCTCTTTTGCTCAGAGGGTGGAGGCTCGTACTCTTTCAATGCACAGCTCATGGGTTCAATCCCTGCATGTGATGACCCAGCCTTACACAAGCCTTACCCCTACTGACTTCAGCACCCCCAGGCCTCCCATTAAGCCATCCAAGCACGTTGCGGGATGGATGCAAGGGGAAGGTGACCAAGCCCATTTGGCAGGATCAATCTGCCGTGCCACCTGGCTGGGGCTCTAGTGGCTTTCCAGCATCCTGAGTCACTCCAGCAGCATCTCCTGTCCATCCCTGTCACTTCTGAGGCGTGTCTCCTGCAGGATGCAGGTGCCTGGCATGTCACTTGGAACATGCTGCAGATCACTGGGCAGCCCTGCTCCATTGCAGTTACAGTGCTTCTTCCCGGTCTTTGTTTATTTTGTTGATACAGCAAGGCACCAGAGAACCTGCCATCTGCTCTCCCCATGGCATGCGAAGCAGCAAGGCAAAGAGAGCAGAGCGGTGGGGTCGGAATGGCTGTGGAAAGTGGAAGCTCTGCAGGGCGCTCTTGGCTTCCCCTCAACCCCTTAAATGAATGCAGGTGACTCTCAATAAAGCGGCTGCAGCAGGCTGGATATTAATGTGACATGGGCAGATCAGAACCAGCTTTGACATGCGTTAAGATTCCCAGTCAAATGTGAGTGGGCGTTAGGCAGCACCATTCACTCTAGTCAAAATGGGCCCCAACAAGTACGATCAGAACCGATGGAATGGTCTGAGAGTCCTGGCACTGGACCAATTGCCTGATCCAGAGCCCACTGAAGTCAACCAGAGTCTTTCCATTGCCTACCATGGTCTCTGGGGGCAGCCCTAGCAGCGGGTGTTGGAGGGCAGGCCGTGACTGAGAAGTAGTAGCAGAGCTGGAGGAGGGGAAGCTGAGGCAGAACAAAGCCTGTATGTAGACTAGTTTGGCAGGGGGCAAGATTGGTGCATCCAGTGCTTGGTCCCAGGCCTACCAGGAGCACTGCTGTAGTTCAGCAGAGGCTCAGAACCACAGTAGCAAGAGCGGGCCACTGGGCAGGACTCAGGTGCACTGGCAGAGCTGTGGGGGCCCAATCCTGGAAGAACGGCAGGGGGTGCTGCACATGACCAGACTATCTGAAAAATTGGAGAGAGTCCAGGGGAGGGCAACGAAAATGATTAGGGGGCTGTGGCACATGACTTATGAGGAGAGGCTGAGGGAACTGGGGTTATTTAGTCTGCAGAAGAGAAGAGTGACGGGGGGATTTGATAGCAGCCTTCAACTACCTGAATGGTGGTTCCAAAGAGGATGGAGTTCGGCTGTTCTCAGTGGTGGCAGATGACAGAACAAGGAGCAATGATCTCAAGTTGCAGTGGGGGAGGTCTAGGTTGGATATTAGGAGAAACTATTTCACTAGGAAGGTGGTGAAGCACTGGAATGGGTTACCTAGGGAGGTGGTGGAATCTCCATCCTTAGAGGTTTTTAAGGCCCTGTTTGACAAAGCCCTGGCTGGGATGATTTAGTTGGGGATGCTCCTGCTTCGAGCAGGGGGTTGGATTAGATGACCTCCGAGGTTTCTTCCAACCCTAATCTTCTATGATCCGGGGGCACCAGTGCTTTGCATGAGAGTGCATTGGCAGATCTGTGTAGGGGAAGCTACCAGCCCCCTCCCTTCCTGGGCACTACAGCAGGGAGCTTGGCTAGGATTTTGTGCCCAGCTGGGAGAAGGCTGCACAGCCAGAAAAGCTGCTGCGTCCTGCTGGGAACCCAGTGCAAACAGCACAGGATCCCAGTGCCGGTGCTCGGGGGGAAGGAAAGCTGCCCAAACAGGCGGAAGAAATGGGATTGGGGGGCTGGAAAGCCCTGGTCTTTGAAGGGACCCTTGCAAGGTTACAAGTTGCCTATTTACCCAATAGAAGTTATTGGGCTGCTTGGGCCTAATCCAGATCCAAACCAGACCCAAGTCCACCCAACCTGACCCTGATCCTTCCCCCTGAATCTGAGTCAGCATTGCCATTGCCTTGTGCCCTGGGACATCTCTGCTCCTCCTGTGCGTTGGGTTAGCCAGTGGCAGCAGCCATGCGCACTGATGGCTGAGTGCCCTGCTCCTGCCGGCCACCACCTCACTGTGCTCAGCATCCTGCCACACCTTGGCATGCTGTCTCCGCAGTGGGTTGCCACACCGACCCGAGCCCGAGAAGGTCCAGCTATTTTCCCCTGACTGGAGCTGACACGTAGTCAGGTCCCATCGGGTTCAGGGCAAGGGGCAGGGCTCTAATAGAGGTGCCCACCACCTGGTTTGCCTGGGTTACTAACAGCACCTGGGGCTAGTAGAATTGAACCTTAGTCACCTTCTAGTGCACCAAGCTGTCTGCTCAGTTGGGGCATTCACACAGCACAGAGCCACAGCCTACTGCAGCCAAAGGAAGTCCTCTTCATGCCAGGGGGCTTTGGCTCAGGGCCTGAGAGACAGGGTGAACTGCAGGTTCAATTCTGCCTGATGCCACAGAGGCGCACACAGTAAGGGGTGGGCATGGCCCCAGGAGCCCCAGGGATTACTATGGCGGCTTTATGCCATTCTCACACCTCCAGGATTTGGAGCTGGTCTAGGGCTGGTGGCCCTCTGGGTGTACAACAGAGCAGCCCCTGCCGGGGCCTTCCTTCCAGCTGCCAGTGAGCTCCAGCTGCAGCCCTTTCCTCTCCAGCAGCAGTTAGCTATGTCAGTCCTGCCCCACCCCCAAACTGATAGATCCCCCAGGGACGGGGGGCATACCTTCGTCTGTTTATATTGCCAGGGTGGCGCAGCAGCCAGGGCCAGACTCTGATGCCCACTCCGGGTCACACACACATTTATTGCTAACCCTTCTGTCTCTATGGATCTCCCTGAAGGAAGAACTCCTTCAGCTCATCTGGGACCTGTGGAGAAAAGGGGCTGGGTGAGACATTGATGAGATGATTCTCCCAGCGCTCCCATTCCGCCAGCATAAGCCTCTGTCCATTACCTTGTCCTTGTGTTCCATGAGCAGTTTGTACGTGGAGCAGGCTTTGGAGATCAACTCATCTGCATCCAGGTCTATGATGTTCCCGCAGACCTACGGGGGGAAAGGAGAGCAGAGACACCACCAACCAGGGTGGAGCAAATAGGGGGTAGAAGGTGTCCCCTGGTGTCCGTTAGCTGTATGTGCAGTGCCTTTTCAAGCCAATAGGTATCACCGAAGCTGGCACCATCACCCCCCAACCCTGCTACTGCTCAAAACCTAGCTCTGCTGCCATGGTGTGCCTGCTGAATGTTCTAACCAGGGCAGGGGGTATCTGATGTGGCAGCTAGGACTGCGTGACTCAGCTCCCAGGAACTACCTGTATCTTCATCCAAGTCTGAACACTATGCATTTTTGACATTTGCTTCACTTTTTTATTCTCACGTTTCCCATTCTTTATTTCACCCCCTCCTTCTACTTCCCACCAGGGATTACAATCATAGCAATGCAGGGCTGAAAGGGACCTTGAGGGGACATCTAGTCCAACCCTCTGCATTAAGACAGGACCAGGTAAACCTAGAATATCCCTGACAGGGTTTGGGAATCTCATGAGAGATTCTGCTCTGATACGATATACAGCAGTCTCCTCTCCACTCTGCCCTGCAGATCTTTGGTGCATTCTACGATGGGGAGAGGTGACCTGGTCCCATGGAGGTTAAGGCCTGGCTAAGGCCTAAGGAGTAGAGCTGAGTAGGAAACAGTTTTCCTGTCCTGTGAAAAATTTTGAAATTAAAAAAAAAATCTCATCCCGCATCAGGATGAACCAGAGAGACAGAGCCCCACCCCAGAATAGTCCAGGGGCTATTCCCCTGGGATGTGACAGACTGCAGTTTCAGTCCCTGCTCTGCTGGTTTGAGAGCAGGAATGTGACCCTAAGTGTCCTAAGTGAGTGCTCTGATCACTAGGCTATTGATTGGTCTGAAGTGGGTCATTTGCTCCCTGTGGTTTTGACCAGAAATCCCATCCTGGACCTGAGAAACCTTCCCACCGAATGTTCAGTGGAAACTGGCCCTTTCCTGCAAATGTTTCAGTTTAGAAAACTCAGCATTTTTGTATGAAAAACCTGGTGCTCTATACCAGCTCTGCCATTGATGTGGGCAAGTCCCTGTCCCTCTGTTTCACCTCCTGGCCCTTGCCTGTTTAGATTGTTTAGACCCAATCTCTAGTGGTCCTACTGTAATATTAATAAAAGTAATGTACATTCAACAGGACATGCCGGTCACTGAAGATGCTTGGAGAGCCAATGAGTTCAGGACAGTCTGGAGGAGGTTTAGACAACCATCCATGTTCATGGGTGCTGAACTGAACCACCTCATCTTTTAGACCATCTGCAAATTGTAGGGGTGCCAACTGGAAAACTAGAGGGGGCTCAAGAGAAGTGGCAATCATGAAAAGGTCATATCAGGGAATCTTAGAAATGAGAGGCAGGAAAGAGCTATTAGGTGTTGGAATACCTACTATTTCCCATAGGAGGCTACTCCACAGCCTCACAGATCTGAGTCACTCTGACGTTTTCCTTTGCTGGCTTTCATCTGATGATTACTCCTATTTATTCCTCTTTTGATGATCCAAACAAGCCTTTTCCTTTATTGGTATTTCAAATCTTTAAATACTGAACACAGCCATCACTCCTGTCCCTCCCCCACACTTCCTTCAGGGAACCTATCCTATATTACACATGCAAACCTACATTAAAAGAACACTAAGACTGCAACGTCAAGTACTCAAACATTAGGATGGGCCAGAATTAAGGTTTCTGGGCACCCTTAATTGGGCTCCCCTTGCGTGTATGCATTATGATACAGTCTTTAATTATATGATCACATACTATCTTTTCCACAGGACCCCTGCCTCTTTTAGTAGGAGCTCCCCACCCCCTTCCCCCACCAGATTTCAAGTCCTAGTCCCAAAGCAGGAGGGGAGAGCTTCAACAAAATGGTTGTGAGAATTTTTAACATGGGCAAAACAACGTATCTTTCCCTAATCTTGTTAACAGAAATGTCTGAATCGCTTTTGCTGAAACTTTCCAAAAATAATCAGCCTGAGGCTGACACCTAGTATGGGAAATTTCAGCCAGAATAGTTACAGTTTGGCAAACGTATGAGCAAGTGTAAACATGGACATATAAAAGAAAGTGTTGGAAAACTTTAACTCCAGGCAGCACTACTAGCTCTGCCTATAATAAATCTTTCCTCATAAGTCCTCTTGAAGAATTAATTTGCTGCATTAGGAAGAAACCAGGGATCTAGATTCTTAATTCCCTTTTTTGACTTGAAAATTGCCCCTTTGTCCTTCCCCATCCATTCTCAGAGATTATAGCTTGAAAAATTGAAATGGGACCTAGTCACAAAGGTCAGGCTAGGAATAAGATATGATGCCAAGCTTCCTTCAAGTTCTGCATATCAGGATAGGACCAAGTTGTATACTTTGGATATGGCTCCTGGTCTGAACATCTCCAAAGCTCAGGGGGTTTAGGATCCTGTGTTCATATTTGGGCTCATGTCCACTAAAAACACTGAACTCACATTTGAGAAAAGTGCCACTTGAGTACTTTGGAGAATGGCAACCAGGACAGGCAGAGCTCATGCTGTGGAAGTGCATGCTTCCCTCAGTGTTCCCTACCAATATGTCCTATCCCTGAGTGGGGAGGCCCACCTCAGCAGGTGAGCGTGTCCTTTCAATCACATTCATTGTTTGGCCTCTGCCAACAAGGGGGCAGATCCATACCAAGAAGAAAGGTATGTCTGGTGATGTAGCTAGCTGTCCACTTGGACCTGGCCTGAGACCCATCAACTCATCTCACTCAGGGCACCAAACAGCAGCCTGATGGCAACAACCCTCTATTGCTATTGAGAAGGGCTGGAATTGAACCCCTCTCCTAGAGGGGTGATGCAGTGCATCCCATTCCCCCCATATCTACTGATTTCCTGGGGTGGGGGGGGGGCGGGGAGGGGGAGGGGAGGGGAGCTGTGTTACACACCAGGTTCCCTTCTGGCTGGCTCACCATTAAAATGTCATCTCCACCCATATTTTCGCGGAGGATTTGGTCTCTGACACTCTGCAGCATAGTGTAGGCCACGATCACTTGGAAATTTCTGCAGGGCATCCCCATCAGGAATACCTTGGAAGAAACAGACCATGGGCCAGAATCAGTGAAAAACATCAGAGGTGATTCCCATGCTCCACCCAAACCCAGCGGAATCTGAACCTTTTGTTTCAGGAACCAAACATGAGGAACTAGCAGCCTATAGTGCCTTTTATGCTGGAGGATCCCAAAGCTTTTCATAGACTATATCTTTGAGATCACTGAGTCATCTGCCATTCAAATGCAGCCACCTATGTGGTGGAACAAGGCAGCTATTTCAGAGCATGCAGCAACACTACACAAATAAATACAGGAAATGGAGAAACAGTTGCTGCACATGAAATTACAGGAGCAATTTGACTGCATATATTTGGAAGGTTGGGCTTGTGGTTTAGGCACATGAATGCAATTGAGAAGAGCTGGCTTCAATCCCCACCTCTGCACAGATTCCCTTATCCTCTTTGACCCTCAGCTTCCCACCTGAGTATAAAGCAGGGATCAATTTAGAGGATACGTTCTTAGGGGGTAGGTACTGTCTCCTGCTATATGTACAGCACCTAGCAAAATAGGTCCCTGATCTTGGCTGACAACACTGGAGCTAATGCTACTCCTCTTGCAAAATACGTAGTAGGGGCTCTTTATCAAAAACAAGTGACTAGGCCCTTGGCTTGACATTTCAGCCAAAACATGACACCTCCAACAGCACAGAGCCCCCTGACTTGCTGGGTCCATACAGACTCCACTATATTAAGCAAGTGCAAATTAACCATATACCAATATTGCTCATTCATCTTTCAATGAACTCATCCACTTGGTCTGAGCTGCATTTGCTGCTGGGTGAACTGATTCTAGGTTTTGCCCAAGGGCAAAGTGGCTTTTGATATCTTTTTGGAGACACACTTGGCCAAATAATCTCACTTCCAGCATTGTCTGTGCAGGGTGTTCAGACACCATCCTCCCCATCCCAGACAGAATTTCCCCTTCCATGGCACAGCCCTGAGACCTCAGCAGGAAGGGCGAGCATGGAGAGAGAGCTCTGTGCAAATACCAATTGAGATATGAAAACCACAGGGGAGAGGGCCGGGAAATGAGAACACTAAGTGAGTGGTTTGGTTTGGTGGGGCAAGAATCCTGTTGCTGCAGCAATCCTCCCTTAGCCTTGGAACTTGGACACACACACAGGGCTTTGGATAGCTACTGGGGTAAAGGCGGTAGGCAAATTCTCAGCTGGTGTAAATCAGAAGTTACTGATTTCAATGAGGCAGCATTGTCCAGTGTGTAGAGCACTGGGCTAGAACTCAGGAGATCTGGGTACTAACCCTGGCTAACCTGTGGTGAGACTTGGACAAGTCTCTGTGCCTCAGTTTCCCCATTTGAGGTAATGATCCTTGCCTCATTTGTGAGCAGCTTTAAGAGCTATTGATGAAGAGCACTAGAGTTTATCTTTCAAGCTGAGGGGAATTACATGAGTGAAGACTGCCAGTGGGCAAACCACAAGGAAGTCTCACAGATTCAGAGGCTCACTCAAAATATCTGAACCTCTCTGTAGAGCCCTGCAAATCTGCAGACATTCACTTCATCTCCGCAGATAGTGGAATGGATGCAAATACAACCATGCAGGGCTCTACTCACCGGTGGTGCTTGGCCTGCGGCGTCTGACTCGGGCAGCCTGTGGGGCGTGGCACGCTTGGGCCGGCGGCAGCAGCCAGTGCCTGGGGCTGAGCGGCAGGTTGGAGTCAGGATTGTCCAGCACCCGCTCACCGCGACACTTCCTGTCCAGCAGTTTGGGCCCCTCAGGTAGCGCCAGCATCCCCACCATGGCCCAGCCTGGCAGCTTTGGCCACGTTCCCAGTCCTGGACCGGGCCTGCTGGCTCCTGGGCCGCAGGGCCCGCCCACGGCCACGGGGATTGGAGTGGGTGGGGCTCCAGCGCCCCACCCCTCCACCCCGCTGTGATGCAACACCCACTGCTGCTGTCGTGTGCCATCACTCACAAGCCCCTGGGGAGCAGCACATGATGCGCCGCCCCTTCCCCCCAGCCACTCCCTCTGCACCGCCCCTTCTTAGGGTTGCCAACTTTTTAATTTCACAAAAATGAACTTCCTTGCCATGCCCCCTTCCCCGCCCCTTTCCCAAGGCCCTGCCCCTTCTCTGAGGGCCCGGCCCCCTTCCCTCCAGCCCCCCTCCGTCTGTCACTCGCTCTCCCCCACTCTCACTGGGCTGGGGCAGGGGGATTGGGATGCAGGACGGGGTGAGGGCTCCAGTTGGGGGTGCGGGCTCTAGGGTGGGGCCATAAATGAGGGGTTCAGGGTGTGGGAGGGGACTCCAGGCTGGGGCAGGGGGTTGGGGTGTGGGAGAGGGTGTGGGGTGCAGGCTCCAAGAGGGGGCTCATGGCTGGGGCAGGGGGTTGGGGTGCAGGCTACTGGGAGGGTATTTGGGTGCAGGAGGGTGTTCTAACCTGGGAATGGGGGTTGGGGTGCGGGGGGGGGTCTGGGAAGGAGTGAGGTGCAGGAGGGGGTTCCAACCTGGGGTAGGGGGTTCGGGGTGCAGGCTCCAGCCAGGCGGCGCTTACCTGAGGCAGCTCCTGGTCAGTGGCACAGCAGGGCTAAGGCAGGCTCCCTGCCTGCCCTGGCTCTTCGCTGCTCCCAGAAGCAGCAGGCATGTCTGGCTCTTAGGTGCAGGGGTGGCCAGGCGGCTCTGCATGGTGTGCACTGTCCGTGCCGCAGGCACCGCCCCCTCCCCCCCCAGCTCCCACTGTCCACAGTTCCCCAGGGCAGCGCGCAGAGCTTCCCTGATTACACCTGCACCTAGGGGCCACAGGGACATGCCAGTCACTTCCGGGAGCATCACGGCGCCGGGCAGGCAGGGAGCCTGCCTTAGCCCTGCTGTGCTGCTGACCGGACTTTTAGTGGCCTGGTCAGCAAGATGCTATGCTGTCTAGTGATGTTTCCATTATTCCCATCTCCCAATCCAGCTGGAAGATACCAGAAGAAACTGCCTCTTGCAGCTGTGGGAGCAAAAGCAGACTAGGATCATTCCGTACTGATGCTTGCCCAAGGTTTTCTCGCCAGTGTGATTCAGGAGGTCAGACTAGATGACCACAATGGCTCCTCCTGGAGCTATGAAAATAAGTCAGCTCAGGTCCCATCAAAGCCCAGCATAAGCTCACCCGAAGGGTCACACATTTCTCAGCCCATGTGTCAGGTTTGTAACAAAACCTCTTCTTATGAGAATTTTGTACAGCTTGGCCCTCTAGCCTTCCACCACCTAGAGTTTTCAGCACAACTGGTCAGGAAATGGGGTTTCATTTTTACAGAAAATTTTGGCAAAAACTGAAACTTTTCAACCAAAACCCAAAATATTTCAATTTGGAAATACCGCTGCCGATGCCTCATAGAAGCTGTAATTGAGCTGCCTCATTCTCCCAGTCTCAAAAATCACTATCATCATTCCTAGATCTTATCTAAGTGCTTTTCATCAGCATGTCTCAAAGTGCTTTACAAATGAGGGCAATATCCTTACCCCCATTTTAAAGATGGGGAAACTGAGGCACAGGGTGCGGCTGTGACTTGGCCAAGGTCACCCAGCAGGCTAGTGAAAAAGCCTAAAATAGAACCCAGGACTCCAAAGTCAAAGTCAACAGTTTTCTATAGGCCAGGCTTCCTAGGCAGACTTCATCTCCCATGATGCATCACAGTCTCCCCTCTTGAAAAGGAAAAGTAGTGCATAATGGGAATCCCTGTGTAAGCAGAGTCAGGATGAGCTCTACCCTGACATCTGGTGGTGAATTATAGTGAGTGTGGAAAAGAACGTCAGGGGCTGATCTTGTTTGCATAGGCACACCCACTCCGCCTAGTATTAGCCTACAGCAGCCCAAAATGGTAACTTTGGCTGTTGTAGGATCCCCAGTTTCTCTGTTATTGGGGCAGGAAGAATCAAGTGTTGTTACCATGGTTATGTGAGTCAAGGCCAGTGGAACTGTTTTATGACAGAGGGACTCACCATCAACTAAGTAGCACTTGCTAGACAAGGGACATGGGTTCCAAAACCCAGTGAATTGAGAGAGGCTGGGGTCAGATGTTTGTACTTGATAGGATGGGCCCTTTTTGAGGGCCTGGAACACCAATTGCACCTTCTTCTCTCCCTCTCCGGTTGAATGTCAGAGCTAACTTTGTTTCTATTAGGAGTCTAGTTACAGACTGCTGAGCTGAATTTCCTTTGGGCCAATGGTGCTCCAGCACTAGGGCTCCCCTACTACAAGCTGAAATCACTAAGAGCTGAGATTGCTGAGTACTGTATTAACTAGTGGGGGAGCCTGAAGCTATATTGCTGATCTGCTGGTGGAGTGGAGCAGTTTGCGGGACGGTTGGCATGGCCCACGGAATGGCCAGCGGAGCGAAGCAGTTTGTGGGACGGCTGGTGTCACTCACGGGACGGATAGTGGAGTGGAGTGGCTTGTGGTGAAGGCAGCAGCAGAACCCCATGGAGAGGTGGGGCAGTTGGCCTCGGACCACGTAAGGTGCCCCTTAACACCCTGCGTACCCTTTCTCCCCCCCCTTCCACCCAGGCTGTGGGGCTGCACTGACCAAGGACAGAGACTCTTGGATTGTTGGACTCAAGAGACTTTAGAGGTGTTGGACTTTGGGGACTTTGGGGTGATCTTTTGGGTTGTTGGACTTAAGACCCTGAGGGGAAAAGGACACTGCCAACCTGGGGGTGGGTCTTTTGCTCATGGTTTGTATTATGAATCCTGTTTGTGGTGTTTCCCCAATATAATGCCGCATTGTTTCCCTCCTTTATTAAAAGGATTTTGCTACACTCAAACGCCGTGCTTGCGAGAGGGGAAGTATTGCCTCTTAGAGGCACCCGGGGGGTGGTATGAAATTGTCCCAGGTCACTGGGTGGGGGCTCGAGCCAGTTTTGCATTGTGTTATTGAAACGGAACCCCTAGATACTGAACCCGGCCCTTGTTGCTGCCAACTCAGATGGGCAGAAGGGTTACACCTGGATATGGTGTGTTATGAGAGATGTAGACCCATAGAGGTCCTAGAGAAGAATGGGTACAAGAGGCAATAGAACTACAACTCCCATGAGACACTAGGACAGTATTACCAAATCAAACTGCTCTAGGAATTGTTTTGGGGAAGTTCTCTGGCTGGAGGTCAGACTGGATTATTGCAATGGTCAATTCTGGCCTTGGAATCTATGAAATATTTCAGCTTTCAGGAGATTGGTTTTTCAGGAATAACAAACAAACAAAAATAATCAAAAATTCCCAAGGAAAGCAGCCACTTCTCATGAAGATTTTTTTCTGTCAAAAAACAAACAAACAAACAAAAAACCATCAAAAAACAACTTAGAGGGAACATTTGTGACCAGCCTTAGTTTCCAGTCCCACTCTGGAGTGGGCCATGTCATCAGTCCTCAATCACAGAAATGCTACAAGGGGTGATTAGTTCATTGCCCTGGAGTCACATCCACTCTGGCAAGTCACTCAGGCAGCCTCTCTGG
The DNA here is from genome assembly GCA_003942145.1 of Platysternon megacephalum. NCBI lineage: Eukaryota > Metazoa > Chordata > Testudines > Platysternidae > Platysternon > Platysternon megacephalum. Next base: position 4,168,735 of record QXTE01000146.1, read on the forward strand.
CTGAGAATCTTTGCCCTCTGTAGGGGGAAAGGAAAGTCACAAATGCCAGGTATCCATCATGCCTCCAGGCACCAGGAAAGCCAGAGAATGGCAGAAAGCTCTCACCTCCCACAGTCTCCAGACATCATCAAAGGATTTGAAGACTTGCTGGAAGAAGAGGCAAAACCAGGGGAACAGTGACTGCACAACTCTGCTCTTCCCTTCTGGAAGATGAGAAAAGCAAACTCAGCTCAGGGACTGAGACACACCTTACCATCCAGCTTGTGCAGGTATAAGTCACAGAGTCTCACACTAGGGCACTCTTCTCAGTTGCTTTGTTTGCTGCAGTACATGTTGGGTTGCCACCTTTAAAAGTTGGTTCTCCAAAGCAACCATCCTGTTGCAATGCCTCGACATTGCATCACCATGTTGCCAGCTCTCATCGTCATCAGGCAATGCAGCGTCAGCATGTAGTGACATTGTCACAGAATGGGATGCTGTTACATTGCCGTGCAACGTCAAAGCATCGTCATGGCAACTCCATGCTATGTCATAACAAGAGGATGTTACACAGGCCCCAAAAGATGCCGAGACTCTGACGACCCATCCCCATGACGTGTAGAACGTGAGTCAGTATTGGAACTGTCCCATGGAAACTGGGATGTGTTGGCAACCCCAGTCATTCTCAAGCCTCCTAGTTAAACCCATGTAATGTCCCTGGAAGTGGCATTGAGATACAGTGTAGGACCTGGAGGGGAAGGAAGAGCTTGGATTTTCCACCACGGTGACATCAGTAGATCCCTAAGGAAGCCAGGTCTGGCCTTTCTAGTCTAAGGAAAGGACAGCTCAGTGCAGGAAAGGAGCCTTAAAAGAGAAATTCCTGTCAGGGATGGTCTTGGTTTACTTGGTCTTGCCACAGCACAGGGGGCTGGACTTGATGACTTTGCATGGTCCCTTCCATCCCCACAGCTCGGTGATTCTATGAAATGCCAGAGGACCACTCCCCCTACCCATCCATGTGAAATTCACAAGATTGTGGTAGAGAAAGACAGGAAAAGTGGATGGGGAGGGTTGAGATTCACCGTCCTGCTCCAATGCCAGGAAATCCAGGGTGTGGGACCTCTGCTCAGGGCCTCAGTCTCCATGCACACGAGATGTGGCAGAACTAGGCGAAACCTGTGCAAATGGTTCCTTTGTTTTGCTTCCAACGCCTGGAAATTACACCACCTGAGCTCCAGTAGCATTTGCTTTGTGGTTCTCTGGGTGGAGAAGGAGAGTAGCAGGACTTACCCAAGTGCTTTGCAAAGATGGGATCCATAAATGCAATCACAGCTTTCAGCATTATCAGATTTTTCCCGACCCCAATGTTCACGACACAACTGTGCTCCTGGAAGAGACAATGCAGGAAGGCTTGGAGGACAGTAAGAGAACAGATGGCCCAGCTTGGCTACAACCTCCTGTTAAATCCACGAAGCCAAATTCATCCTTCCCATAATTCCATTGGCCTTACTCCAGGAATGGATCTGGCCAGGGTTTACACTACCAAGATCTATGTGAAACAAGCCCCTGCATGAGTCACCAACTGGGTTTCAACCTAGGACCTTCTGAATTGTAGTATAGATCGCTACTGCTTAAGCAAAAGGTACACTCCCAGTAGCTGGTAGCAGCCGTAGGCTGTTACCCTCTGTCAGACCAGTCATTAGACACAAACTCCATGCACACTGTTGCTTATGTTTCTCTGTTTCTGTAAGCATGCACTAATATGTCTAGAGTTAAACATACATTAGATATAACCTCTGCTTGCATGGTGCTCATAGACACCTGGCCTGTGTGGTGTCCAAGGTGGTCTGTCTTTCTGAGACAGCCAGGGGGCGCCGCCTTTGGCTTGCCAACTTGGAGAGGTGCAATGCCCTGAGAAGCATGGTGGGAAGTCATGGTGAGGACAGCGTCTTACTGGATATTTGTTTGCAGCTTTCCTGGGGTGGCTTTATCCAACAAGGTGCCAAACTACAAAACCCAGGAGCCTCTTGGCTTCAGTTCTGGTAAGTTTGGCCTATTGGGTTAGTAGGAGCTAGGAAACAATTGATTCCCTCCCACCCCTCATTCTGACTGATGGGGCTGTTTTGCCAAATTGCTGTTCAAGGTCTTCTGATGTTGCAACCACCTCCCCAACTATCCAGCTTCCACCAGCAGCCTGGGCACCTCCTGCAGGGCTGGCTCAGCATGACTTGGTAGGTGGGACATGGGTCAAGTCACGCCATTTGTCATACAGGGGGTGGCGCAGGGTGGCTGGGAAGGAAAGTTGAGTTGGGTGACTTATGACTGGGGGTGTGTGGGTGGGCTTGCAAACCAGGAGGGGGCAGACTGGCCCTCTTCTCTCTGGGGTGTCTGCCACAGCTGGGTGTGAATGGTCAGGTCAGGCAGATTGCCTCCAGGAAGCATTGCTGCAGGCTGGTCAACTGGATGGCCCAGTGAGGGCATAAAGCCAGGGCCCTACAAACCCTCTGACCTACTGTTTTCTGGAGGAAGAATTGAAACAGCCAGTAGACCTCATGTTCCTTCTCCACCAACAACTGGAATAGCAGGAGCATCTCGTGGAACCCCTGCTGGTACTCTGCCAGGAGAGAGAACACACAGACACACACCCACGCGTACAGATAGACATATGTGCAAACAAACTACTGCAGCAGTCCAGAAACATGCTACGAAACAGCATGTCCCTGGGGATTAGGTTAACATGCTCATGGAAGCTCTCCTCCCACTCGATAACAGGGATTTGTGGGCGGAGCTCACCAAGACAATGAAAGTCCCCACCCTCTTAAGTAAGGGAGAGGCAATAAATTCCATAAATGAACAGATCAGAGGGGAATGAAACACAGGCATGGGGTGCAGGTCACAGGGTCTAACCCAGGGGCTCACTGCCCTGTGGAAGAGTCACATGGGCAGTAGTGGAGATCAAAGTCCTTTGTTTATCTATAGCTTGGGCAGTGCCATTGCTAGCCCCTCCCCTACTCCACCCCTGGGTCGCAGCTCTGACTGGGAGGGGTCACCACTAGTGGGGACAGGGGAATTCAGTTCCAGTGACCCACATGAGCCTTGGCCTCTTTGTGAGACAGTCTGCATGAGTGCACAATGCACAGTTCTCTAACACCCTGGGAGATTTGCCCTTGCACAGAACAAGAAAAGGTGCTTTCAACGCAGATTGTGGGAGCTTAGTTGTTCACTGGGGGGCAGGGACCGCACAGGCAGGGTGGGGGGAGGGTTTAACTGTATTCTGTTTTTCCAGGTCCTTGTAATGTGCCCATCACTGTGGTGTCTGGGCATGTTCCAGGGCATTCTGTGGCATGGCTGGCATGTCACCATTTGGTTTGGGAGAGGAGGGATTTTGGCCATACTTGAATAGGAAACCTGAAAGTGATACAAACATGTCCCTTTCACTACCACCCAGCCCCCTAGTCACCCCACTTCCCATGATCCCTCACTGTTTCCCAGTCACCCCACTGCCCATGATTTCCCTGGCCCAATCACCACCTCCTATTCTTCTACATGTGGTTTTCCCCCTGCCATTCTGCATACCCCTCACCTGTCCTGCCATCTCGCTCTGTGGAAAGCACCAGCACATCCCTCTTTCAGAAATGAGCCTCAGTAGGGTGACTATATTTCCCAAAGAGAAAACGGGACACCCCCAGCAGCTCACCAGAGGCCCCCTGCCATGCTATTGCCAGTTGCTGGAACCCTGCTCCCCTCCCCACCTGTGCCAGGCTGCTGTCCATCCCTGGAACCCTGACGGCAGGGGAGCGCAGTCCCTGCAGGAGGCTGTTGCTGGAACCCTACGGGGGGGGCCACACATGCTGGAATTCTGGAACCTGCTTCCTCCCCCCAGCCTTGCCTCCCCCCTGCAGGGGGCTGATATCTCCGCTTGCCCTCTCAGCTCCGCACCCCACTTTTGTGACAAAAGAGGGCATTTGACCATTTTGCTCTTGCCAACTGATCAAGTCAGCAAGAGCAAACAGGACAAATGCCCACCTTTTGGAAAAAAAAGTTGGGATGGCTGGGACAGGGCTTAAAAAAGGGACTGTCCCAGCCAAAACGGGACGTATGGTCACTGTAACCTCAGAGACATGATAAGGATCCTTTGCCGATGCCCAGGTGTGCCGCTGCCCCAGCACTCACCAGCCTCCGTGTTGCATACGTAACTTAGCAGAAGGATCTTCTCCAGCTGTTTCTTGTCCACTATGGCGTAGCCTTGTGCGTCTCGGAGGTACAGTCTCTGCAGGTCAGAGTCTGTTGCGGGAGAAACAGCCGTGTTTCCCTTATGGGGGCAGGGTGCCTGGAGCAGACTGCATTGCTGGCTCAGATCATGCAGCCCTCCTGAGGTGAAGGTGAGCTTACAGACTCCTTATTTCCTACTTGTTTGCTAGCTGCAGAACTATCCAAGGAAATGCATGTGATATTATGACTGGACATTCTGAGACAGGTTCTTTGCCTGGCTCTGTTCCCTTTGCACTGATCTGGCCCAATCTCCACTGTCGAGGATTTCCCTGGCTGGAGGGAGTCTTCAGTGGGCATACAGCTGGCACAGCTGGCTTCTGCTCCACCCTCTCCTTCTGGCTCTGGTTCAGAGGGCATATCAAAGGCAGACAGGGGCATGCTCAGGGAGGGAAGGGGAGGGGATGTGTCCAGATCACATTATGCTCTGGCTTAAATCAGCTGGCCGACAGTCCTTGAAAGACTGATGCTAGCCTGGAGTGCTTTATCCTGCGCCAGGATTGGGCAGAGAATAAGGGAGCCATAACCAGCTCCCCCTCCATACTGCACTGAGTGGAAAATTAATACAGTGCAGAATCTGGCCCCTGCAATGCTCTTACTGTATGTGACTGACCTGTGCAGAGACCCCGGGGATGGGTGTATTAGAAATGCCTACGATAGACAGAATGGATGTTGTGGTAAAACAGCTGTGGTGAGATGAGCAGTATGAAAGGGCTCTGAGCTCAGAATCTCAAAGCTGCTGATAGGTGGCAGTGTATTCTAGGTCCACAATCAGTCCCAGCATGCTGGCAGTGCTACATCTTGAATGTGAATGTTGGATTTCCGTAGGCTGTGGTACTGTGTGTACCTCTGTGGGCTTATAAACCCTTAATAGCAAGAACAGTCACCAAGAAATAAAGAGAAAAGAAATTCCGCTCAAACAGGCAAACTCTTTGCTAGGTGAAATCCAAATCTCAAAATGTACTGCTGAGGGAAGAATACATTGGTCAAGTACCTGGATGTGGCAGCACCAGCTGCTGCTAATCTACACTTCTACAGATGCTAATAACTCACCAAATGGCAGATAACGTGTGTTACCTTAAATCGGTGTTCTGCATCCAGAATTACTGGCTGTGGGTCTTTCTGATTGGGTGCAAGTGGCCTAGGGGGAGTGGCAAAGTAGGACCTTGGAATGTTGGGAAACACAACTTTCTCTAAGCCAAGCTGAACAAGGGAGCTGCACTGGAACCACGACTGAACTTGGAGGAGACAATTGTTGGTATCCACTATTTAAGTGCATATCTGTTTACATAGAGGCAAAATGTGATTTCTTTTACACTCAGTTGGAGTCAAGGTGATAAAAACACATTCTGCTGAATGCATGACAGTTATCAATGGTTTGCTGTTGAATTGGGAGGGTGTATCTAGTGGAGTCCCACAGTCCTGGGTTTGATACTATTCAATATGTTCATTAATGACTTGGATTATGGAGTGGAGAGTGTGATGTTGCACCCCATAATGCTTTATAGAAATATGCTTATGAGTGTAAATATGACATAACTGAAATATGTTTTATGCTAGATATGCCATGTAACATATCTTTGCAAAGGTTATGATCTACTGAATATATTCATCCTATTTGTATGCATGTATCATTTTTATATCTGAAGTTATGAGCGTTGGCTCTATGCTTGTATTTAAAGTGTTTGCTGTAGGAAGCACATAAGGCAGATTTGGTCAACATAGTGTGAAGGGGTTATTCAAATAATTAGGAATACTTAACTAACAATGGACTTTGGGAGATGCCAATCCACATCTGAGCTTTCCTGGGAATGTTCAAACTAACATGTAAACAATGGCGCCAGACTGCAAAAAGCTGAATCATTCATAGACATGTGACTTGCCCAGGTGGCTAGAGACCCCATCTTGTGGCTGTGATGTTACACAGAGAAAGACTATATAAGGCCCTGGAAACCCCTCCATTTTGTCTTCAGCTGGCTCAGAAGATAGCCTCTCCACCCCAAAGAGATGCCTGAAAGAAACTGGAACAAAGGACAGTAACTACAGGGGTGTGAGTGATTGCTGGACCCAGACTAGGAAGGAGTCTAGTCTGTCAAAGAAGTTTATTGGAACATCTCTGAGGGTGAGATTTACCTGCATTTAGTTTCCTACTGTATTAGGCTTAGATTTACGTGTTTTTGTTTTATTTTGATTGGTAATTTACTTTGTTCTGTCTATTACTTGGAACCACTTAAATCCTACTTTTTATATTTAATAAAATCACTTTTCGCTTATTAATTAACCCAGAGCAAGCATTAATACCTGGGGGAGCAAACAGCTGTGCATATCTCTCTATCAGTGTTATAGAGGGTGGACAATTTATGAGTTTACCCTGTATAAGCTTTATACAGAGTAAAACAGATTTATTTGGGGTTTGGATCCCATTGGGAACTGGGTATCTGGGTGCTAGAGACAGGAGCACTTCTTAAGCTGTTTTCAGTTAAGCCTGCAGCTTTTGGGAGACGTGGTTCAGACCTGGCTCTGTGTTTGAAGCAGGCTAGCGTGTCTGGCTCAACAAGACAGGGTACTGAAGTCCCAAGCTGGCAGGGAAAATGGGCTCAGAGGTAGTCCCAGCACATCAGGTGGCAGTCCCAAGGGGGGTTCTGTGACCCAAACCGTCACAGAAAGTATGCTTATAAAATCTGCAGATGACGCAAAGCTGGGAGAGGTTGCAAGTACCATGGAGGAAGGATTAGAATTCAAAACTACCTTGACAAATTAGATTATTGGTCTGAAATAAACAAGATGAAATTCAATAAAGACAAGTGCAAACTACTTCATTTAGGAAGGAAAAATCAAATGCATAACTATACAAGGGGAATAATTGTCTAGGTGGTAGTACTGCTGAAAAGGGTCTGGGGGTTATAGTGGATCACAAATTGAATGTGAGTCAATAGTGTGATGCACTTGCAAAAAAGGCTCATATTCTGGGGTGTATTAACAGGAGTGTTGTATATAAGACATGGGAGGTAACTGTCCCGATCTGCTCAGCACTGGTGAAGCCTCAGCTCACCAAACTTTAGGAAAGATGTGAATAAACTGGCAAGAGTCCACAGAAGAGCAATAAAAATGATAAAAGGTTTTGAAAACCTGACCTCTAAGGAAAGGTTAAAAAAACCCTGGTCATGTTTGTCTTGAGAAAAGAAGGCTGAGGAGGACCTAATAACAGTGTGCAAAGATGTTAAGGGTTGTTGTAAAGAGGATGGGGATCAATTGTTCTCCGTGACAAGAAGCAATGGGCTTAATCTGCAGCAAGGAAGATTTAGGTTAGATATTAGGAAAACCTTTCTAACTGTAAGGGGAGTTAAGCTCTGGAACAGGCTTTTAAGGAAGGTTGTGGAATCCCTGTCATTGGAGTTTTTTAAGAACAGGTTGGACAAAAATCTGGGGATGGTCTAGGTTTACTTGGTCCAGCCTCAGTGCAGGGGGCTGCACTAGATGACCTCTCATTGTTCCTTCCAATGCATTTCTATGACTCTATGATTTTTCTAAGGCTCTCCACCAGGATGGAGAATCAATTGCTTCTAAAGTATCCACCCAGTCCTACCTCGGTGCTAAGGCTCCTTCCTGTCTCAGCTGGTTGATTTATGCAGGTTAAAAATCAGTGTAACATTAAGTTTGCAGTATCATTTAATATTCCTTTTGTTGTACAACTGGGAGAAAACTAAATGGGAATCTGAATATAATAATGCTAATCACTTCTGTAGTTCCTTTCATCCACAAGCAATTGACCCTGAGGGGATTTCCAGACTCCTAGTCTCTCTCTTACTACATCTCTATCTAGTATCTTTCTTTATATAACTTTCTCTCCCTGGGTCTCTTGACCCATCTCTGAAATGCTGATGGCTCCAGGCAAAGATGTGGAATTCATTAGCTCAAGCAATCAAATACTGCAGTTCAGGACTAGAAGAATGTCACAAAGTGGAACTGCAGGGGGGGAGTTTAGGTAAGCAGCGATGTAATTACTTGAGTTGGAATTTGGCCAGGACACCAGGGTTAACACTCCTGCTCTTCCCAATAGCATCATGGGACTGTTAATGACTAGCAGTGATCAGGACCTTGGTTTTACATCTCATTTGAAAGGCAGTGCTTCTGGCAGTACAGTCCCCCCTCGAACAGTGTCAGGGCGGTGGTCCAAATCATTGATGACACAGAAAAAACAGTGATACCTAGTGAATCATAACAATAATATTCCTGACTGCAGCTGGAGGTCTGCCTCCAGATAAAGTTACATCCAATACTGCTTAACAGATGAGATGGAAAATGATCACACGCCAAGCTAAGCTGATCTCTCCTGAGTAAGGCTTGTGCTCAGGTAGAAGAATGAAATCAAACTACAGGTGTCCTTAGACTTCTGAAAGGCAAACAGATCACAGTACTTGAGCCATTTGAGTCAGAATCTCCAGTGAAGGGTGATCACTGGAGCTTAGGGAGATCCATGTGACAAGGGGCTAGCAACCTGGCAAATCACATTGACTCATCTATCTGCTGCCCCCCTGCTCCTCTACCCCTGGAAACACCCAATTCAACCCCTGTGACAACTTACTGATGAAGCTGCGGACCTGCATGAAGTCCCTGTGCTCTGTCTCCAGTAACGGTTGGATCTTGTCATACATGTTGCACAAGGCCTCGTAACTTTTCCTGAAAGAATGCGGGAGGTAGCTATTGAGAACACACTGCAAGAATGGAGCATAACGTCATAAGGGATTGGTAAGAGTTTTCCACCATCAGACCCTGGTGAATGAAGATTCACGGTAAATGAAGGAAATCAGGGGGGTAGGAAAGAGGCAGTTGATCTGTTTTATTTAGAAATTGTCCCAAGTTTTGCAACTAGGTTGCGAAAAATGAGCAATTTTACCAAGATTTTAATTTTGGTTGTCTAGCTAATATTGCAACGAACTGGCATGTGCGTGTGCACCACTACCCTCTGCAAACCTGTCCAACTTCATATTGGTAATGCTGACAGCCTTGTGTGGGTCATTGGCAGTGGAGATTGAATTCGGGACCTCTGGATCTTAATATATGAGCCCTACATCCTGAGCTAAAAGAGCTGTCTCTTCTAGACACTGCTGTGGCAGGCTCATCAATCTCCAGCTGACCTAGCCACCACAAGAGGAGGACAGAATGCATAGTTTACACATCCTAAGTCCTATACTGCTAACAACTGATAGAGATTCTCCATTAGCTCAAGAGCTAAAAGGCTGTGCTTTAGGAGCAGGAAGATCTGGGGCCTTATGCTCAGCTGGTATCTAGCAGAATAGTGTCCTGAAAGTCAGTCTTTTAGATTGTAGACTGTAGGTCAGGAATTGTCTCTCTTCTACATTTGTACGGCACCCAGTACAAAGGGGTGATAGCACTATATAAATATTTACTATTACACTGATAACAAAGTGGCTGCTGGACTCTCTCCCAGCCATCACTGTGAAGTTCTTAGGTGCTCTGGCATGCACCCTAGCAACCTGGGTGGAAGGCCAGGGTTCTCCATGTAGCAGTTACAGTTTGGCAGGGAAAAGGGAAGGCTCCAGAAAATGTTTCAAAATAGAAATTCTAAAGGTAACTGCAGCATGCAGGGGTGTTAGACCCAAAGCCGGGTCACCATAGGAAGACAAGCCATTAGCCCCTCCCCACCTTCTTCTAATCACACCTCCTGCTGGGGAGCCATCTTCAATGGTAACTGCCCCCACCCTTTCAGAGTGGCACTCTGTCCACCCCACTTGTGGCTGGTCACACATGCAGTAGAGGTCCTGGGTTTGCTCCCTGCTATTGCTGACTCAGTCACAGCGTGGAAATCCAGGTGTCTCTTCCACTCATAGAATCATAGAATCATAGAATATCAGGGTTAGAAGGGACCTCAGGAGGTCATCTAGTCCCACCCCCTGCTCAAAGCAGCACCTAATCCCAACTAACTCATCCCAGCCAGGTCTGGGTCAAGCCTGACCTTAAACACCCCTAAGGACGGAGACTCCACCACCTCCCTAGGTAACCCATTCCAGTGCTTCACCCCCCTCCTAGTGAAACAGTTTTTCCTAATCTAAAATCTAAACCTCCCCCCCTGCAACTTGAGACCATTACGCCTTGTTCTGTCATCTGGTACCATGGAGAACAGTCGAGATACGTCCTCATTGGAGCCCCCTTTCAGGTAGTTGAAAGCAGCTATCAAATCCCCCCTCATTCTTCCCGTCTGCAGACTAAACCATCCCAGTTCCCTCAGCCTCTCCTCCTAACTCATGTGCTCCAGCCCCCCAATCATTTTTGTTGCCCTCCGCTGGACTCTTTCCAATTTTTCACCATCCTTCTTGTACTGTGGGGCCCAAAACTGGACACAGTACTCCAGGTGAGCCCTCACCAATGTCGAATAGAGGGGAATGATCACGTCCCTTGATCTCCTGGCAACACCCCTACTTATACAGCCCAAAACGCCGTTAGCCTTCTTGGCAACAAGGGCACACTGTCAACTCATATCCAGCTTCTCGTCCAACGTAACCCCTAGGTCCTTTTCTGCAGAACTGCTGCCTAGCCACTCGGTCCTTAGTCTGTAACAGTGCATGGGATTCTTCCATCCTAAGTGCAGGACTCTGCACTTGTCCTTGTTGAACCTCATCAGGTTTCTTTTGGCCCTATCCTCTAATTTGTCTAGGTCCCTCTGTATCCTATCCCTACCCTCCAGTGTATCTACCACTCCTCCCAGTTTTGTGTCATCTGCAAATTAGCTGAGAGTGCAGTCCACGCCATCCTCCAGATCATTAATGAAGATATTGAACAAAACCGGCCCCAGGACCGACCCTTGGGGCACTCCGCTTGAAACCGGCTGCCAACTAGACATGGAGCCGTTGATCACTACCCGTTGAGGCCGACGATCTAGACAGCTTTCTATCCACCTTATAGTCCATTCATCCAGCCCATACTTCTTTAGCTTGCCGGCAAGAATACTGTGGGTGCTGTCTCTTATACACATCTAGATGTGTATAAGAGACAGTAGTAACTCCCTCCCCACCCTCATTTCCCTTGGCAGAGCTCACTTGCAGTTCTATGGAGCAATAGCAACACTTTAGCCCTACGCTCTGCTTGCACATTTAGGCTTTTCCCTCTGGTCTCTTCCAAGGCAAGTGCTAATGACCAGAGGATTCTGGAAACAAACTGAGATGCAAAGAAGCTGACAGCTGGAGGTCATCTGGGGAGCAACTTGTGATGTCAGAAGGGATTTCAGGGACAGACTGCTGCAGGATCTGACCCCTAAGGCTTGACCTCAGATGTGTTCACATTCCCACTGAGGCACAGTTGCTGCAGCTGTTTCCACCCAGTCCATGTCTGACCTCTACAAAGTAATGGCCCCGAGTGCATGGAAAGGTGCAAAATCCACCATGAAACTGCAATGGAGCCACTGAGTCTGTTATTAAAACAGCTAGAACCTACATCTCATTTATGCTAAGGCCATTCTGTACCACTCAGCTTCAAGGAGACAGAAAGGGCTCTCAGAACATTCCCTCCCCAGCCAATGCAAAGCTGGCATTGGGGCTGTGCCAGGCCATAGCATAGAGGGTGGCTCAGGGACATAGTTGGAATGCTCGGTACTACAGCTGGTCTGTTTTCCAAGGACCATAGCAGGCCCATGGGAAACAGAGTGTAAGTTGGAGTAGCTCTGAGGCTGGAAGGGAAGAAACCAAAAGAGAAGCTCAGCACAGTTGCTGTGGGATCACACCCTTGGGGCTGGTACCTGTGGACAATGAGGGTCCTGACTTTTGTCACCAGAATAAGAACCTGTTTTAATTAAATCTGTTCTAACGCATTTAAAGCTGACATAAGCGTAGCCCATCAGTATCTGCAAAGCCACCACCTTACCCTGTTAAATCCCATTGTGGAACCCACCGTGAGTGGTGCACTGGGGTGCACTGGGTTGGCAAGTGGCAAACTAGGACAGACGGGTTTCTGCTCAATTGTGATATCTCTTTCTCCCAACCCATTCACCCTGGAGTGTCTGTCTCGTCTCCCTGTGGTGCCCTCTCTGACATGTGGACTGTGAGCTCTCTTCTTTGCTTCCTGTCTGCAGAGCTCCCAGCACAATGGGGCCTTGATCCTTGGCCGGGGTTCACAGATTCTACCATAATCTGCATCATCATCATCATCAACATCAAATCTTCAGGGATGCCTGTGAAACCACCGGCTTCACCTGTGTACCTTCTGGAGCCCAATATAGAAGGACACAGCAAACAGATAGATCCATACCTCCTCATACTGTCAACAGTCAGCCTCTCGTCATGCGAACTCCTCCAGGAGTAGTAGCCAGTCAGAAACTTCCATGCCTCTGATCTCACTGCTGGATCCAGACCCTGAAAGGGATGGCAAGGTGAATACAGGGGGCTTTTATTGGCACGAAGGGCAGTTGGGCACCCACTTCCCAGGGAAAGTTCTGCGGCCTCAAACCTTTGAATATTCCCTTAGTCCTCATGTCTTGGTATTTGGCCATAAAGTGAGATGGTCAACATTTTGGGGTCAAAATGTTTTTTGGATGGAAAACAGCTTTTTGATGAAAACAGAGTTTTAGCAAAACATTTGAATTTGATTTTGGCCTGATTTTTTAAATAAAAAATAAAAAAAAACCCTTTTCATTTTAATTGGGGGCGGGGGGGAGGGAGGGAATGAGGGAAATAAACTTTGGTATACAAGCAAAAATCTTGGGTAAGTTGTTACTGATTGTTCTTACTGAAAATGGTGTTGTAAAACTCAAAAGTTTCTTGGTTTTTACTCTCAGTTCCTTCATCAACAAAACTGAAACATTTTCACAGGAAATTTCAAAACAAATCTTTTTAAAATTTCCCATGACAAATAATTGGCATTTTCCAATTGGCTCTAACCATAACTAGGGCTGTCAAGCGATTGAAAAAATTAATTGCGATTAATCGCATGATTAAAACAATTAATCACGATTATTTGCACTGTTTAATTGCACTGTTAAACAATAATAGAATACCATTTATTTAAATATTTTTGGATGTTTTCTACATTTTCAAATATATTGATTCCAATTACAACACAGAATACAAAGTGTACAGTGCTCACTTTATATTTATTTTTTATTACAAATATTTGCACTGTAAAAATAAAAGAAATAGTATTTTTCAATTCACTTAATACAAGTAAGGTAGTGCAATCTCTTTATCATGAAAGTTGAATTTAAAATATGTAGAATTATGTACAAAAAATAACTGCATTCAAAAATAAAACAATGTAAAACTTTACAGCCTACAAGTCCACTCAGTCCTACTTCAGCCAATCGCTCAGACAGACAAGTTTGGCTACAATTTGCAGGAGATAATGCTGCCCGCTTTTTGTTTCCAATGTCACGTGAAAGTGAGAACAGGTATTCACATGGCACTGTTGTAACCGGTGTCGCAAAATATTTACGTGCCAGATGCCCTAAAGATTCATATGTCCCTCCATTCCAGAGGACATGCGTCCATGCTGATGACAGGTTCTGCTTGATAATGATCCAAAGCACAGCGGACTGACGCATGTTCATTTTCATCATCTGAGTCAGATGCCAGAAGGTTGTTTTTCATTTTTGGTGGTTTGGGTTCTGTAGTTTCTGCATTGGCAGGGCCAGCTCCAGCGTTTTTGCCGCCCCAAGCAGCGGGAAAAAAAATTTAAAAAGCCGCGATCGGCAGCACTTCAGCGGCAGCTCAACCGCCACTGCTTCATTCTTTGGTGGCAATTCAGCGGCAGGTCCTTCCCTTCGAGAGGGACTGAGGGACCCGCCACCGAATTGCCGCCGAAGAGCTGGACATGCCGTCCCTTTCCGTTGGCCGCCCCAAGCACCTGCTTGCTGCGCTGGTGCCTGAAGCCGGCCCTGTGCATTGGAGTGTTGCTCTTTTAACTCTTCTGAAAGCATGCTCCACAACTCGTCCCTCTCAGATTTTGGACGGCACTTCAGATTCTTAAACCTTGGGTTGAGTGCTGTAGCTATTTTTAGAAATCTCACATTTTGTCAAATCTGCTGTGAAAGTGTTCTTAAAATCAACATACGCTGGGTCATCATCCGAGACTACAATAACATTAAATATATGGCAGAATGCAGGTAAAACAGAACAGGAGACATACAATTATTCCCCAAGGAGTTCAGTCACAAATTTAATTAATGCATTATTTTTTTAACGAGCATCTTTAGCATGGAATCATGTCCTCTGGAATGGTGGCTGAAGCATGAAGGGGCATACGAATATTTAGCATATCTGGCATTAAAGACCTTGCAACTGGCTGCAAAAGTGCCATGCTGCTTTCACTTTCAGGTGACATTGTAAATAAGAAGCAGGCAGCATTATCTCCCGTAAATGTAACAAACTTGTTTGTCTTAGTGACTGGCTGAAAAAGAAGTAGGACTGAATAGGACTAGGCTCTGAAGTTTTACATTGTTTTGTTTTTGAGTGCAGTTATGTAACAAAAAAATCTACATTTGTAAGTTACATTTTCACGATAAAGAGATCGCACTACAGTACTTGTATGAGGTGAATTTAAAAATATTATTTCTTTTGCTTATCATTTTTACAGTGCAAATATTTGTAATAAAAATAATAATATTAAGTGAGCAGTGTACACTTTGTATTCTGTGTTGTAATAGAAATCAATATATGTGAAAATGTAGAAAAACATCCAAAAATATTTAATAAAATAATAGAATACCAATTGAAATTTAACAGTGCGATTAATCATGATTACTTTTTTTAATCACAATTAATTTTTTTGAGTTAATTGCAGGAGTCAATTGTGATTAATTGACAGACCTAGCCATAACCTTTCTCTGGGCACAGAAGAGCCAGAAGCTCAGAGCACTGCAATGATGATTTTTGAGTCACAAAGTGAAATCTTGCAGCACAGGCACAAGGAGAACAAAATGCAAAATATGCAGACATCAGATTTTGTGCAAGTTAACTGAGGTCAGTGGAGTTGTGCAAGGGAAGATAGTGTCTGCAGGAGCCTGCACAAGAGCTAACTACCTGCATTTAAGGCTGAGCACTAAGATTTCTCACTACTGGCAAAGCCGAAGGGGAACTAGGACATTGTCACAGTTCTCTGAAAAGGTGCCAGGTTGTCCGGAGTCAGCTCAGGTTTCCATGGCTGCTTTGATGAAAATTAAAAGCTATTTTTACTGGTTTTAAAAACAACAGGTTATTTTGTGATAAAATATGTTCTCTCTCACTGGGCAAAAATGAGTCATTTGTAAACAAACTCCAAAATGCAAAAGCCAAATAAGTATAATGGCTGTATTGGCGCAGGCCAGGAATTCCTGTGTTTTACTGGGAAACCAGTGAAAAATTAATATTTTTCACAGTGATTTTTTTGTCCAGCGATGCACAAACTTGAAACAATCAATGACATTTCTTCTAAAAAATGCTTGGATTCCAAATCGTCATAGCAACCTCAGCATGTGGTACCACTAAGGTCTGATGGCTGGCGGAGGTCACCAACCCTTCAGATGGATTAGCTGTCCTGAAATGAGCCTTAATCTCCTCTTAATCCCTGTATGGAGTTTGACCTTGCTGAAATAACACCAGATCCTTCCTTGTGAAGGAGAAGGTTCATGCCTCCCGCTGGAGGATGCTCCTTGCCTAGGGAGAAGTGTGGCTGGCACAGAGCTAGTGCAGCTGCTCCTACATCATCCTTCCCTGCACCAGCTGCAGAGGCTGTGGCCTGGGGAAAAGATGTGTGGAAGGGGCATTGCATTGGCAGCAGACTGCTCTCGCTTACACTGGTGGAAGGGTCCAGCCTGGCACCAGTATGGCCTCAGGATTGTGGGAGGATACAGGAGTCTTGACGCCACCTTTGTGCCCAGCCTGAGTGCTTCTTTGCTGCAGCTGGAAACCCTGCCTCAGGTCTGGGGCACACGATGCCCACCCTGCATAGCCCTCCCTGCTGACTGTCACATTTAAGAGCAGACCCTGCTCACCCTGTCCAGGATGTTAGATGAAATAAAATTCCGAGATTTCAACAGGTGGCCACTCTCATCAAAATACCCTTCCCACTCGGCCTTGTCGATAGGCATCTTCTTCATCCCCTGGAGACAGAAAGAGAGCTCAGAATTTACTCAAATCAAGAATTAGGTGAGCACAGGGGGCCCATTTGGCCTTAAAAATCTCTGAAAGCCCTTAAAAATTTCGGAAAGCCAGGGAGATATCGACTCCAGGTCCCTCCTGCTGTGGATGTTAAAAACTCAGGGAAAATTCCAGAATTGGTGCCCAGCATCCTGGTCAAATTCCCTCTTAGGCAATTGCACTGTGCTTACCTAATTCCCTGTGCACTTCAGCTGGAAAGTTATTATCCTTCATGTCCTGGCCTAAATTGCTATGTACTGTTGCTCGGTGCTGTTAAACAGCTGCTATGTTTCACCCCAGAGATGGCTGCACTTTAGTAGCAGGTAAAGTGACTGTAAAGCTTGTCTCATCAAGAATTTATAAAGTCTTCTGACTGCCTTCAGGATGAGAGTCTGTTACAGCCTCCAGCTACATAGCCTTAGCTCCAACTCTAGCCACTTATGCTTTTAGTTCTGGAGGTCCCTGGTTCAATCCCCAACATGTTGGCTTTAAGCTCATGCTTTGAGATCAAGAGGTCCCATATCTCTTCCATATAGAGAATATTAGTGACGGAAATACATTCTATCTCAATTCTTCCATGGTTCCCCTTATAATAGGTTTGTGATCTCTATTTTCAAGACAGGAAACTGACACATAGAGAGTCCAAATATTTTGACGATACAGGAACTCGAGGGCAAAGAAAGCAGTTGTTTGTCTCAGGCTGAGACAAATATTGCTCTGGAGGAAGCCCCTTGCCTTTATATGCCTTTATTAAACTATCTTTATTAGAGGCACCAAGGCTGGTTTTCTGGGGCTTGCTCCAACTGCCACTGAGGTCAAAGAGAATCTTTCCATTAATCTTCCTGGGCTGTGGATCTATACACTGGGGTGGAAGTCCACTTGAATGGGGAGGATGCACTTACCAGCAGAGATGAGAGAGACTTGATTAGTGAGACGCTCACATGTGGGGAGATGGTTTCCATAGCCCTTTCCACCTGCCCTTGGCAATTCCCACCAGAGCCCTGCAAGACAGGTGGGCGTATGAAACCAAACCAAACAAGTTGGGGGTTTCGTAGCGTGTTTTTTTAAGTGTTTTTTTTTTTAAAGGTTGTCCTGTCTCTGCCCACTCCAAGAGTCCTGTAGAGGTGGTGCTTCCTGTCTCAAGAGCAGAAAGAGACTGAGCTGGTTGCTGATAGTTGCCACGATGTCATAGGGATATGAGGTCACTCATCACAAAGGGTTTGTGAGTATGGATCCCTACAAAGGACATTCTATAACAGCTTGTCAAGGCTGATTCCCCACTCTGGCACTTTGAGTGCAGAAGGTGGGGGCCCTCAAGGATTTAAAAAATTAATACTGTCCACTCCAGGCTTGTATTAAACTCCCAAGATTACAGCTTCTCTCTGACCTTGGATGGGTAGATGCTGCCACCACCCAAGTGCAGAAAATGCCTTTGAAACCAGAAAGGCGCACTTGGGAATTCCTTCCTGTGGGGTACCCTCAAGCCCTTTCACCCCCACTCCGGGGAAGAGCTGAGAAAGAAAAACAAAGAAAATTAGCTGGTGGCAACAGCTGATTAAACAACATATGCACAAACCTCTTAGGACACCAAAAATCCAATACTATTCTTAGGTCCATCAATGGCTATTAGCCAGGATGAGCAGGAATGGTGTCCCTAGCCTCTGTTTGCCAGAAGCTGGGAATGGGCGACAGGGGATGGATCACTTGATGATTACCTGTTCTGTTCATTCCCTCTGGGGCACCTGGCACTGGCCACTGTCAGAAAACAGGATACTGGGCTAGATGGACCTCTGGTCTGACCCAGTAGGGCCATTCTTATGTTCTTAAAAAAGGTAAATTATATTAAAAACAAAAAAAGAAACTTGGCTCTTTTGGTCAGGTGCCCACTCCTTTCCTTTTACCTGTGGGCTTGTTAACCCTTTAGAGGTAAAGCAAGTAGAGAACAGCTACTAACAGGGGTTTTATAGCTAACTGGCTGGCTGGGTGTTCATAAAAGGGAGCAACCCCCACCTTCATTTATCACCCTCCCCTCCCCCTCAAAATCACAGATGGTGCCGGCCAGCCTGGTTCAAGTTGAGTCCACACCGGCTGGGATTTCTTCCTGGAGATTTAGGAAACAGAGTTAATAAGATACATGCACCTCTAAGTTTACTACTAATTACATGAAGAACTAAACAGTACTTTTCACATTTCATGGACTACAATGACTTAGAATACAGGGACATTTTTACCCGGCTGATTCTGGGAAACTTTTCCAGGAGAGTGCATCAGCCACTTTGTTAGAGGCTCCTTGAAATGTGTTGTATTTCAAAATCAAAGTCTTGAAGAGCTAAACTCTACCGAAGAAGTTTTTTGTTAGTCTCTTTGACTGTGTGAAGCCACTTCAGTGCAGCATGTTCAGTCTGCAGGTGGAACCACCGTCCCCAAATATATGGGCGTAGCTTCTGCAGAGCATACACAATGGCTTAACATTCTTTTTCTGAGACTGACCAGTGGTTTTCCCTCTCAGAAAGCTTTTTGCTGAGAAACACAACAGGATGGAATTAATGAGCTGGTCCTTCCTGCATTAAAACTACACCTACACCATGCTCAGACGCATCTGTGGTTACGATGAACGGTTGGTCGAAGTCCGGGGCCCTTAGTACAGGGTGCGATGTAAGCGCCGCCTTAAGATGGTTAAAGGCTTCCTGACACTTTTCAGTCCATTGAACTGCATTTGGCTGTTTTTTCCTGGTCAGGTCTGTCAGTGGGGTGGCAATATGGCTGTAGTGTGGTACAAATCGTTGGTAATACCCGGCCAAGCCCAAGAAGGATTGGACCTGCTTCTTTGACTTAGGAACAGGCCAATTTTGGATAGCATTTCTTTAGCCTGTAGGGGGTTGATAGTTCCTTGATCCACCTGGTGTCCAAGGTACGTTACCCTGTTTAGGCCTATTTGACTTTTTTTTTTGCCTTAACAGTTAATCCTGCTTCCCTTATGCACTGGAAGACAGCTTGGAGGTGTTTCAAGTGTTCTGCCCATGAATCTGAGAATACAGCCACATCATCAAGGTAGGCGACTGCAAATTCCCCAAATCCAGCTAGAAGGTTATCTACCAGTCTCTGGAAGGTGGCAGGTGCATTTCGCAGTCAAAAAGGGAGCACATTAAATTCATACAACTTGCCAGTACCCCTTAGTAAAGTCTAAGGTGGAGACTAATTGGGCATGTCCCAGTTTCTCCAATAGCTCATCTGTGCGTGGCATTGGATAGTTGTCTGGGGGAGTTACAGCATTTAGCTTACGGTAGTCCACACAAAAGAGTATTTCCCCATCTGCTTTGGGAACCAGAACCACTGGAGAGGCCCATGCACTCTCAGAGGGCTGGATTACACCCATCTGTAACATGTCCTTGATCTCCCTTTCTATTGCAGTTTTGGCTTGCAGAGCCATCTGGTAGGGTTGGGCTCTAATTGGGAGAGCATCACCTGTGTCAATGGAGTGGTACGCCCGTTCTGTCTGTCCTGGGGTGGCTGAAAACATTGGCACGAAGCTGGTGCACAGCTCCTGGTGCACAGCTGCTTATGCCCAAGGATTATAGAAAGGCTCACCTCTTCTACGCCACCGTTGCTTTTTCCTTCATAGTAGACTCCTTCAGGCCACTCAGTGCCGTCTCTCTCCTGGGCTGTAAACTGGAGAACCTTGATTTCTTGGGAATAAAAGGACTTTAGAGAATTAACATGGTATACTTTAGGTTTTAGGGTAGGGTCTGGAAACACTATGAGGTAATTAACAGCTCCCAGGCACTCTTGGACCATAAATGGCCCCTCCCATGACGCTTCCATCTTATTGGCCTGGAGCACTTTCAGGACCGTGACTTGGTCACCTACTCTGAAGGAACACTCTCTGGCATGTTTATCATACCAGGCCTTTTGCTCTTGTTGAGCATCCTGTAGGTTTTCTCGAGCAAGGGCTAGAGAGTCCTTGAGGGTGTTTTGGAGGTTGGTTAGAAAGTCCAAAATGTTAGTTCCTGGAGAAGATGTAACCCTCTCCCATTGCTGCTTCACCAACTGTAATGACCTCTTAACTTTGTGGCCATATACGAGTTCAAAGTGTGAAAACCCCAAACTGAGATGTGGTGCAGCCCTGTAGGCAAAGAGCAACTGCTATAATACCCAATCATTGGAGTGCTCATTCACGAATTTACGTATCATGGCCCCCAAAGTCCCATTAAACTTCTCCACTAGGCCATTTGTTTGGTGGTGGTAAGGGGTGGCAACCAAGTGGTTTACCCCATGAGCTTCCCAAAGACGTTTCATGGTCCCTTCCAGGAAGTTAGTTCCCAAATCCATAAGGATGTTTGAGGGCCAACCTACCCTGGCAAAAATGTCTGCCATTGCCTGGCTTATGCTTTTAGCCCTGGTATTGCTTAGAGCTACTGCTTCCAGCCATCAGGTGGCAAAATCCATGAAGGACAGCATGTACAGCTTCCCTCTGGGTGTCTTCTTAGGGAAAGGACCCAGAATATCCACAGCTACACGCTGAAATGGAACCTCAATTATGGGGAGTGGCTGGAGAGGGGCCTTGACCTGGTCTTGGGGCTTTCCCACCCTCTGGCACACCTCACAAGACCGAACATAGGTAGAAATGTCCTTGCCCATTCCCTCCCAGTGAATTGACTTCCCCAAACAGTCTTTGGTTCTGTTCACCCCAGCATAGCCACTAGGGTGATCGTGGGCTAAACTTAAGAGCTTTTCCCTATACTTAGTTGGAACTACCAACTGTCTCTGAGAATGCCAGTCCTCCTTCTGCCCACCAGAAAGGGTCTCCTTGTATAAAAGTCCTTCTTCTACAACAAACCTGTATGTATTGGAAGAGCTAAGAGGCAGTGGGTCACTCCATGCCACCGTCCAAGCTCTCTTGAGGCTTTCATCTGCTTCCTGCTCTGCCTGGAACTGCTCCCTTGATGCTGGAGACATTAGTTCCTTGATGGGTTATGGACTTGGGCTTGGTCCCACTGGAAGCGATGCAGGTGATGTGGTTGTCTCCGTTGATTGTGAACCAGTCTCCGCCGGTGCACTGGTTGTATTTCAGCCTCCGGTTGAGCTTCTTGCACCAATTTTGCTGCTGCTGCAGGTGCAGGCTTTGTGGCACCCTTTGGTGTTGGCTCCCCTGACTCTGGTGGGGTTGCAAGCATGGGCTCTGGTGCTGACTGCTCCACCAGTTCCGATCCTTGGGCTAGTTCTGGCTGGGTCCCAGGAACTGGATCTACAACTGCTGCCATAGACTCCTGTTTGGGGTCTGGTTTCACCACCTCTGGCTGGGTCCCTGTAGGAGGCTCAAGAATGGAGTTAGTTGTGGAGGCCTGTTTAGCCTGGCTGCAGGTGACTATCCCCATGCATTTTGTTAGCCTCATGTGGTTGGCTAAGTCTTCTTCCAGCAGCATGGGAATGGGATAATCCTCATAGACTGCAAAAGTCCATATTCCTGAGCAGCACTTGTACTGGACAGGCAACTAGGCTGTAGGCAAGTTAAAAGAGTTGGCCTTAAAGGGTTGCACCATCACTTGGGCCTCTGGTTCGAAGAGTTTGGGGTCCACCAGGGATTGGTGGATAGCTGACACCTGTGCTCCAGTGTCTCTCCACGCAGTAATCTTCCTCCTGCCCACACTCACAGTTTCCCTTCGCTCTGGGAGTATTTGGGAGACATCTGGGCCTGAAGGCTCTTGGTGGGAGTCTGGGGTGATGAGTTGCAGCCAGCTGTTGCTCTTGGGGCAGTTGGCCTTCACATGCTAATAAATAAATACAACTATGACATTGTTGGCATCACTGAAACTTGGTGGGATAATACACATGATTGGAATGTTAGTGTGGATGGGTACAGCTTGCTCAGGAAGGATAGACGGGGGAAAAAGGGAGGAGGTGTTGCCTTGTATATTAAAAAGGTACACACTTGGACTGAGGTGGAGATGGACATAGGAGACGGGAGTGTTGAGAGTCTCTGGGTTAGGCTAAAAGGGGTAAAAAACAAGGGTGATGTCATGCTAGGAGTCTACTACAGGCCACCTAACCAGGTGGAAGAGGTGGATGAGGCTTTTTTTAAACAACTAACAAAATCATCCAAAGCCCAAGATTTGGTGGTGATGGGGAACTTCAACTATCCAAATATATGTTGGGAAAATAACACAGAGGGGCACAGACTATCCAAAAAATTCTTGGACTGCATTGCAGACAACTTTTTATTTCAGAAGGTTGAAAAAGCTACTGGGGGGGAAGCTGTTCTAGACTTGATTTTAACAAATAGGGAGGAACTCATTGAGAATTTGAAAGTAGAAGGCAGCTTGGGTGAAAGTGATCATGAAATCATAGAGTTTGCAATTCTAAGGAAGGGTAGAAGGGAGTACAGCAAAATAGAGACAATGGATTTCAGGAAGGCGGATTTTGGTAAGCTCAGAGAGCTGATAGGTAAGGTCCCATGGGAATCAAGACTGAGGGGAAAAACAACTGAGGAGAGTTGGCAGTTTTTCAAAGGGACACTATTAAGGGCCCAAAAGCAAGCTATTCCGCTGGTTAGGAAAGATAGAAAATGTGGCAAAAGACCACCTTGGCTTAACCACGAGATCTTGCATGATCTAAAAAATAAAAAGGAGTCATATAAAAAATGGAAACTAGGACAGATTACAAAGGATGAATATAGGCAAACAACACAGGAATGCAGGGGCAAGATTAGAAAGGCAAAGGCACAAAATGAGCTCAAACTAGCT
>QXTE01000147.1:0-47500 GCA_003942145.1 Platysternon megacephalum
GCAGGAAAAGCACCCCCAGGGAAAGACTAGCCCCCACCCCAGCCCCGAATTCACCGTAGCGCAGCAAAGAAACCATGGCAAGCGCTCATGTGGGATTTCTCGCACCCTAAGGGAGAATCATATCTGTAGACCAACAACCCGCTCTTGCTAAGGAGGGGCTCGGCACGCCTCGGAAGTTTGGGAGAAACAACAGGACGCTCTAGGCATCTAGTTGAAAAGGACTGCGCCTAGCTTCACCTTTCCAAGGTCATCTCCATGCTGGGTCTGTCACACCCCTAGAGCAACAAACCAAATTTACACCCTAACGCCACAGGATTGGGGAGAAAAACACTGGCAAAGGTTGGGGGAAAAAAGAAAGGGACAGTGGCAAACAGACCCTTTGGCGAGGGCTTGTCCGGGAGTTGATCACGGGGCCTCTCGCACCGGAAACGACACTTGGACTCGCCAAAGTCAACAAACTATTTCTTTGAAGCCATGGCGAAGATCACTTCCCATGCTTTTCGCAACCAAACCAAACCAAACCAAGTCCCACAAGAACAGGCAGAGTTAGCCCTAAAATGAAAAAGTACTGTGGCTGACTTCACATTTCCAAGGTCTCCTCCTCGCTCTCTCACGCTGTAAGTGAGAACCGTTCACCTGGACCAAGGAACCAAATTCAGACCCTAACGCAGCCCTCACTCTACGGGATGTTGGAGAGAAACAGGAAGAAAAAACCCTCAATGGTCAGCAGCAAACACGGGCTTGGCAAGGGCTTGGATGAAATTTGGAGCCCGGGTCTCTTGCGCCCAAGAGCAGACTCACGCTCCAGTCCAACTAATCCTTTCGTAAGTCTAAGGAAAGCAGCATTTCACAGGAGTTTCCAAAAGCAAGCCCAGAAAGAGCCTGGAAACAGGAACGCAGGGCAGGAAGCGCACCCTGAGGGAGGGCTTGTCCGGGATTTGAACCCGGGACCTCTCGCACCCGAAGCGAGAATCATACTCCTAGACCAACAAGCCACCTTTTACTACAGTACCTGTGCTCTGGCCTCAGAAGGTTAGGCCAAAAACCAACCTTCCTGTAAATGTTGATCACTTCTAAACGGTGTTCGTCCAGTGCCACGATACCCTAGGCAACAGTCTCTGTGTGTGCCGTTGGCCACCGGTAGGTAGAATCCAGTGCCGGCGTCTTCGCCTCCCAGGGAGGGATACGTTGAGCCCACGACAATCAGGGTAGAAGAAAACAGCCAGCAAGTTGCAAGAGTCCTCCTTTCCGGCTGAGCTGGGTGCTCCATTCTCCCCTTGGAGGGCTACCCCTGAGAGCTGGACGGAGAGGGTGCGGGCACCCCCAGCTCTGGCTGCACTTTTCTGGCTGAGCTGGACGCTCCGTTCTTGGCTTCGGGGTGGGAGCGTCTGCCTGTGCCGAGTGGGCGGATGGGGTCCGGGGAGCTCCCAAGCCCATCCACCTGCGGAGGCCCAGACTTAAGCCTCTCTCCTTCCTTGGGGTCCCCAGCAGAAAGCCTCCCCACCCTGTGCTACAGCTGGACTCTTAAGCCTCCCTGCGTGGCTTGTGCTGGGGATCAGGAACCCCTGATGGGAGTCATTTGCGGGGACATCCCGGCAGGAAAGAAATTCGGCCACCAGGTCAACCCATTGGGTCCAATGGGTGGAGGATGCCGCTGTGCCGCCACCTCAAGCCGGTTCTTCCGCCAGTGGCCGAGGCCGCTGCCCAGCCTCCCGTCCCCCTGCCCACCCCAGGCGCCCTTGCGCCACGTGCTCAGGACGCTCCTTCCACCATTGGAGGAGGCAGCCACTCCGGCTCGCCCTCTGCAGCCATAGCCCCCAGGCTCTGTCGGCCACCGGGGCAACCCGGCAATACATTCAGACGCTAAGGCAGCTGTGGCTCGACAGGCTGTTGGAGAAAAAAAACATAGAGGGGGCAAATCTCACCAGCAAAGAGACCTTTTGCCAGGGCTTGAACCCAGAGCCTCTTACTCTCAAAGCGAGAATCATACTCCTAGACCAACAAGCCACACCCTGCTGCTGAATATACCCTCCTCCCTCAGAATGAACGAAAGAAAACACTCACTGTGCTGATGAGGTTTCACCCACCCCCAACGGGACTGGAAGGCCTTAAGGTGGCCAGGTAGGCCTATCAACGCCACAGGCTGCACCTGGAGGAAGAGCCAGGGAGCAGAGACGGAGTGCAAGCGAACTCAGCTGGGCAGGAAGAGGCGGGGCCTCTAAAGCCAGGAAGCTGGCAACAGACAGAGGCTGCTGCTGGGAAAGAGCACTCGCTCCCTGGGAGGATTTGGAGCTGGTACACGCAGAGCAAGGAGGGAAGCCAGGAGTTTTAGGAAGCAGTCCAGGGAAGGAGCAGTCCAGGCAAGGAGGAGAAAGCCCAGAACTGCTAGGTGTAGGGTCCCTGGACTGGATCCCGCAGAAGAGGGCCCGTCCGGGTTCCCCTACCAGCCACCGAGGGCATGGCATAGACCAGGCGCAGGGCGCTGAAGGGCACGACGGCCTGNGAGAATCATATCTCTAGACCAACAAGCCCCTCTTGCGAAGGAGGGACTCGGCACGCCTCGGAAGTTTGGGAGAAACAACAGGCCGCTGTAGGCATCCAGTTGAAAAGGACTGCGCCTAGCTTCACCTTTCCAAGGTCATCTCCATGCTGGGTCTGTCACACCCCTAGAGCAACAAACCAAATTTACACCCTAACGCCACAGGATTGGGGAGAAAAACACAGGCAAAGGTTGGGGAAAAAAAGAAAGGGACAGTGGCAAACAGACCCTTTGGCGAGGGCTTGTCGGGGAGTTGATCCCGGGGCCTCTCGCACCCGAAATGACACTTGGACTCACCAAAGTCAACAAACCGTTTCTTTGGAGCCATAGCGAACATCACTTCCCACGCTTTTCGCAATCAAACCAAACCAAATGAAACCAAATCAAGCCCCAGAAGAACAGGCAGAGTTAGCCCTAAAATGAAAAAGTGCTGCGCCTGACTTCACCTTTCCAAGGTCTCCTCCTCGCTCTCTCACGCCGTAAGTGAGAACCGTTCACCTGGACCAAGGAACCAAATTCAGACCCTAACGCAGCCCTCACTCTATGGGATGTTGGAGAGAAACAGGAATAAAAAACCCTCAATGGTCAGCAGCAAACACAGGTTTGGCAAGGGCTTGGATGAAATTTGGAGCCGGGGTCTCTTGCGCCCAAGAGCAGACTCACGCTCCAGTCCAACTAATCCTTTCGTAAGTCTAAGGAACGCAGCATTTCACAGGAGTTTCCAAAAGCAAGCCCAGAAAGAGCCTGGAAACAGGAAGCTATAGCAGGAAACACAGCCTGAGGGAGGGCTTGTCCGGGATTTGAACCCGGGACCTCTCGCACCCGAAGCGAGAATCATACTCCTAGACCAAGAAGCCACCTTTTGCTTTGGTGGCAGTGCTCTGGCCTCAGAAGGTTAGGTCAAAAACCAACCTTCCTTTAAATGTTGATCACTTCTAAACGGTGCTCGTCCAGTGCCACGATACCCTAGGCAACAGTCTCTGTGTGTGCCGTTGGCCACCGGTAGGTAGAATCCAGTGCCTGCGTCTTCGCCTCCCAGGGAGGGATACGTTGAGCCCACGACAATCAGGGTAGAAGAAAACAGCCAGCAAGTTGCAAGAGTCCTCCTTTCCAGTTGAGCTGGGTGCTTGGGGTGTAGAAGGGATGTGGGATGCAGCAGGGGGCTCAGGGCAGGGAGTTGGGGTGCAGGAGTGATGTGGGATGCGGCAGGGGGCTCAGGGCAGGGGATTGGGGTGGAGGCAGGGGACTCAAGGCAGGG
The DNA here is from genome assembly GCA_003942145.1 of Platysternon megacephalum. NCBI lineage: Eukaryota > Metazoa > Chordata > Testudines > Platysternidae > Platysternon > Platysternon megacephalum. The sequence continues at coordinate 3,798 of QXTE01000147.1, forward strand.
AGTTGAGAGGGCGGGGTGAAGGAGGGCTTTGGGCTCTGGCCCGGAGCCGCTAACCTAAAGCAGCTCCGGGTTGGCAGTGGCGCACACCGGGGCCATGGCAGGCTGGCTGCCTGCCTGCCTGCCCTGGCCCCATTCCCGCGCCACTCTGCTCCGCAAAGCAGCTGGAACTATGTCCCTGCAGCCCCTGGGGGAGGGGGGACGCAGGGCTCCCTGCACTGCTTGCTGCTCCTCCAAGTACCTCCCCTGAAGCTCCCATTGGCCGTGGTTCCCCGTTCCCGGCCAATGGGAGCTGCAGGGGGGGGCGTTGCCTGGAAACCAGGGCAACACAGGGAGCCCTCTGCTCCTCCCCCCAGCCGCAGGGACGTGATGCCAGCCACTTCAGGGGCAATCCTGCGGGTGTAGTTTGCCCACCCCTGGCCTGGGGGTAGGCTGGGGGGGCGCGCGGGCCGCTTGGCGGGCCACAGGAAATAGCCCCATGGGCCGCGTGTTTGAGACCCCTGACCTAGGGTGACCAGATCACCACACTAAAATATCGGGACACATTGGGGTGCCATCAGCCCCGCCAACAGTCCACCCCTGCTCCTCCCAAGCTCCGCCCCCACTCTTCCCCTGGTCCCGCCCCCTCCCCACTCGGCCCCCCAACCGTGCCCTTCCTCATCCCCCGGCCTGCCGCTGGCTTGCTGCGTCCCTCCTCAGTCCCCCACCCACCGCTCACCTCCCCGCCCATCCCCCACTCGCCTCTTCACCCCTCCACCCGCCACTCACCCCTACAGTGCTTACTTCCCCTCTGCCAGGTGGGTTCTCGCCCACCCCCCGCCTCTTCCTGCCTCTGCACCGTCCTCGCCCCTCCCCCATTCCACCCCCTTCCCCCTAGTCCCCGCCCCTGCCTTGCCTCTTCTCCGCCTCCTCCCCTGAGCGCGCCACGTACCCGTTCCTCCCCCTCCCTCCTGGAAAGCGCTAAGCGCTGCCAAACAGCTGTTTAGCGGCGGGAAGTGCTGGAGGGTGGGGAGGAGCAGGGACACGGCACGCTGGGGGGAGTGGGGAGAAGAAAGCGAGGAGGTGGGAGCTTGGCTGCAATTTTTCCCCATGGGTGCTCCAGCCCCGGAGCACCCACGTGGTCAGCGCCTCCCTCCCGCTGGCCTTCTTACCCGAATATCCGGACAAATGGCATCCCAATCGTACATTGATCAGGATGCGGGACAAAGGGTTAAATATCGGGACAGTCCTGATTTTATCGGGACATCTGGTCACCTGCACCTAGCAAAGGAGTCTACCATGGCGGACATATATTCTAACAGTCAATTGTGGTCTGGAGAGCTGCTGCAGTAATCCATCCATGTACCAGCTTTTTAAAATTGAAGTCAGTGGAACTCCACCGTTTTACACCAGCTGAGGTTCTGGCCCTAAATATGCTGTCCTGTTCAGCCCACTATCTAATTCAAAGACAAACGCCCTGATTCTCCCCTACATCTGAGAATGGCGGCTGCAGGCAGCCGGTTGCAACTAACTGATTCAGAATTGTAGAGCCCCAACACAAGGGGTAGGCCTAATTTACACCAATGGACATAGCTGAGCTCTGCTTCACCACACCCCCACCCTTCCTGCCCTGCCAATGTCCCGCCCCTAGGCCTCCCCTTCCCTCAGCTTATGCTGGGGTGGGNCCCCGAATTCACCGTAGAGCAGCAAAGAAACCATGGCAAGGGCTCGTGTGGGATTTCTCACACCCTAAGCGAGAATCATATCTCTAGACCAACAAGCCGCTCTTGCGAAGGAGGGACTCGGCACGCCTCGGAAGTTTGGGAGAAACAACAGGCCGCTGTAGGCATCCAGTTGAAAAGGACTGCGCCTAGCTTCACCTTTCCAAGGTCATGCTGGGTCTGTCACACCCCTAGAGCAACAAACCAAATTTACACCCTAACGCCACAGGATTGGGGAGAAAAACACAGGCAAAGGTTGGGGAAAAAAAGAAAGGGACAGTGGCAAACAGACCCTTTGGCGAGGGCTTGTCGGGGAGTTGATCCCGGGGCCTCTCGCACCCGAAACGACACTTGGACTCGCCAAAGTCAACAAACGGTTTCTTTGGAGCCATAGCGAACATCACTTCCCACGCTTTTCGCAATCAAACCAAACCAAATGAAACCAAATCAAGCCCCAGAAGAACAGGCAGAGTTAGCCCTAAAATGAAAAAGTGCTGTGCCTGACTTCACCTTTCCAAGGTCTCGTCCTCGCTCTCTCGCGCCGTAAGTGAGAACCATTCACCTGGACCAAGGAACCAAATTCAGACCCTAACGCAGCCCTCACTCTACGGGATGTTGGAGAGAAACAGGAATAAAAAACCCTCAATGGTCAGCAGCAAACACAGGCTTGGCAAGGGCTTGAATGAAATTTGGAGCCAGGGTCTCTCGCGCCCAAGAGCAGACTCACGCTGCAGTCCAAATCATCCTTTCGTAAGTCTAAGGAAAGCAGCATTTCACAGGAGTTTCCAAAAGCAAGCCCAGAAAGAGCCTGGAAAGAGGAAGCTATGGCAGGAAACACAGCCTGAGGGAGGGCTTGTCCGGGATTTGAACCCGGGACCTCTCGCACCCGAAGCGAGAATCATACTCCTAGACCAACAAGCCACCTTTTGCTACGGTGGCGGTGCTCTGGCCTCAGAAGGTTAGGTCAAAAACCAACCTTCCTTTAAATGTTGATCACTTCTAAACGGTGCTCGTCCAGTGCCACGATACCCTAGGCAACAGTCTCTGTGTGTGCCGTTGGCCACCGGTAGGTAGAATCCAGTGCCTGCGTCTTCGCCTCCCAGGGAGGGATACGTTGAGCCCACGACAATCAGGGTAGAAGAAAACAGCCAGCAAGTTGCAAGAGTCCTCCTTTCCGGCTGAGCTGGGTGCTTGGGGTGTAGAAGGGATGTGGGATGCAGCAGGGGGCTCAGGGCAGGGAGTTGGGGTGCAGGAGTGATGTGGGATGCGGCAGGGGGCTCAGGGCAGGGGATTGGGGTGGAGGCAGGGGACTCAAGGCAGGGAGTTGAGAGGGCGGGGTGAAGGAGGGCTTTGGGCTCTGGCCCGGAGCCGCTAACTTAAAGCAGCTCCGGGTTGGCAGTGGCGCACACCGGGGCCAGGGCAGGCTGGCTGCCTGCCTGCCTGCCCTGGCCCCATTCCCGCGCCACTCTGCTCCGCAAAGCAGCTGGAACTATGTCCCTGCAGCCCCTGGGGGAGGGGGGACGAGGGCTCCCCGCACTGCTTGCTGCTCCTCCAAGTACCTCCCCTGAAGCTCCCATTGGCCGTGGTTCCCCGTTCCCGGCCAATGGGAGCTGCAGGGGGGGGCGTTGCCTGGAAACCAGGGCAACACAGGGAGCCCTCTGCTCCTCCCCCCAGCCGCAGGGACGTGATGCCAGCCACTTCAGGGGCAATCCTGCGGGTGTAGTTTGCCCACCCCTGGCCTTGGGGTAGGCTGGGGGGGCGCGCGGGCCGCTTGGCGGGCCACAGGAAATAGCCCCATGGGCCGCGTGTTTGAGACCCCTGACCTAGGGTGACCAGATCACCACACTAAAATATCGGGACACATTGGGGTGCCATCAGCCCCACCAACAGTCCACCCCTGCTCCTCCCAAGCTCCGTCCCCACTCTTCCCCTGGTCCCGCCCCCTCCCCACTCGGCCCCCCAACCGTGCCCTTCCTCATCCCCCGGCCTGCCGCTGGCTTGCTGCGTCCCTCCTCAGTCCCCCACCCACCGCTCACCTCCCCGCCCATCCCCCACTCGCCTCTTCACCCCTCCACCCGCCACTCACCCCTACAGTGCTTACTTCCCCTCTGCCAGGTGGGTTCTCGCCCACCCCCCGCCTCTTCCTGCCTCTGCACCGTCCTCGCCCCTCCCCCATTCCACCCCCTTCCCCCTAGTCCCCGCCCCTGCCTTGCCTCTTCTCCGCCTCCTCCCCTGAGCGCGCCACGTACCCGTTCCTCCCCCTCCCTCCTGGAAAGCGCTAAGCGCTGCCAAACAGCTGTTTAGCGGCGGGAAGTGCTGGAGGGGGGGGAGGAGCAGGGACACGGCACGCTGGGGGGAGTGGGGAGAAGAAAGCGAGGAGGTGGGAGCTTGGCTGCAATTTTTCCCCATGGGTGCTCCAGCCCCGGAGCACCCACGTGGTCAGCGCCTCCCTCCCGCTGGCCTTCTTACCCGAATATCCGGACAAATGGCATCCCAATCGTACATTGATCAGGATGCGGGACAAAGGGTTAAATATCGGGACAGTCCTGATTTTATCGGGACATCTGGTCACCTGCACCTAGCAAAGGAGTCTACCATGGCGGACATATATTCTAACAGTCAATTGTGGTCTGGAGAGCTGCTGCAGTAATCCATCCATGTACCAGCTTTTTAAAATTGAAGTCAGTGGAACTCCACCGTTTTACACCAGCTGAGGTTCTGGCCCTAAATATGCTGTCCTGTTCAGCCCACTATCTAATTCAAAGACAAACGCCCTGATTCTCCCCTACATCTGAGAATGGCGGCTGCAGGCAGCCGGTTGCAACTAACTGATTCAAAATTGTAGAGCCCCAACACAAGGGGTAGGCCTAATTTACACCAATGGACATAGCTGAGCTCTGCTTCACCACACCCCCACCCTTCCTGCCCTGCCAATGTCCCGCCCCTAGGCCTCCCCTTCCCTCAGCTTATGCTGGGGTGGGGGTGGGAGTGGGGTGGCTGGCATATGAGGTGGAGTGGCTGTTGGCCAGCTCTCGCTTTATGATCTTACACCAGAAAACCAAGGCCCAAACCCTTAGAATATTAATTTTCTCATTCCTGTTTATATATGTTTAGAATTGGGCTCAAGTTGCAAAATTCAGATCTGGATTTCAACCACCCCAGAATTCTGGAGTGTTGGGTTTTGGAGTTTGGGTATAGGCTGTTCTCTGTTTATGTTTCACAGACATATAGAGAAGCAAGCGCATGGGCATTTGGGACAGCATTTTTATGAGAATGGGGCCAGATATTTGTAAGGAAGTTTGAAATGAGGAAAAACTTTGTTTCAAGCAAGAAATTCAGACCAGGTTCACAGAAGGACATTAACGTTTCAAGCAAGTTTGGAGCCTGTTTTGAGTCGGTCTGCGGCCCTGAATTCTGAGAAAAGTCTGAAGCCTGAGTTCTGAGTGGGGCATATTGTCAAATGGCAAGACCTTGACCTATGTTTCGAGCAATGCCTGGGGCTGTGTGTTTTGAGGTTATTACTGGAGACTGGGACCTGGGTCCCAAGTGAGGCATAGTGATTTAGTTCCAAACATGGCATAATTTCAAGGGGATCTGGTGTGATAACTGGGGCCTACAAATTGACCCTAATTGGTTGTTCAACTGTAAAAAATGAGTGTACGTTCATAAGATGTCACAATAAACTATAACAACAAGTGTTGATGGGAAAAGATGCAAAAAAGTGCCTGAAAGACTAAGTTAATCCAAGCAAAAAGGCCTCCTGATATAATTCAAGGACTATGTTAAGATCATGCCTGGTAAACGAGAACAGTGTGAGTAGCGTGACCAGACAGCAAGTGTGAAAAATCGGGACGGGAGTCGGGGGTAATAGGCACCTATATAAGACAAAGCCCCAAAAAATCGGGACTGTCCCTATAAAATCGGGACATCTGGTCACCCTAAGTGTGACACCAAAAATTAATGAGCCAAAACTGGTGTGTCAGAAACTAGGCCTTATTTTGTCCACCAGTTATGTGGGGATGGCCTATTCTGCCCATCACTGCCTTTTTAGGTTCTTAAAGAAAGACTTTTGGGGGGGAAATTGGCTACTGAGGTGAGCTTCACCATCATGGCTGCCACCCCCAACCATCTCCTGGGACCCTGGACTTTCTTCATCCTAATCCTGAAAGATGTCCTGACCAGACCAACCCTGAGAGGGACCCAGATGACACCACTGACTCCACCAGCTCCAGCTAAATCCCAAATACCACCTGGGATATGAGACTTTCTCCCCTCCCCGTGTGTCTTTTTCCTTCCCCACCTTATTTCTGCTCTTCCCTATCCCTCTCCTATTGACTTCTGTCTAATAAGAGTCTGGCTTAGCCAGCGAAGACTGTATATTTTGCAACACTGCTGTAAGCCTGTGACCAGAAAGAGGCAACTAAAAACAATGTCCTAAACAGCCTGATACTGGTATAAGTTTGACAGGTCTCAAAGTGGCCAATAAAAATGCGTGCTCTGCGTGTCTTTCTCCAACAATGAGTGTGCAAGGGAAAGTCAACACCAAAGACAGACGTTGCATTTTCTAGCTATGTCATTCTTTTCCCTTCCCTTTTTGGTTGTGTTTCTCTTGTTTTGGCTTCTAGGAATCAGGATCGGACAACAGCAACAACGCCAGCTCTAGCCCATCTTCTTCTCTTTTCCCCAGAAAGGATAGTTATTACCACCTTTAATACCATCTAAAAGACTGTCAAACAAGGCTTTCTCCCCCTCCTTTCTTTCCAGCTAAAGAGCAAGGGAACAAGGGATGTTGTGAAAATGAAAACCTTATTCCATACTTTACATTTCAAATGCTTTACCTGTTTTTCCGTATCTTTAATAAAAGGTTAAAAAGGATTTTTAATGGTGTGTTTGCCGTGATATTAAGCAGGCTGAGGTTTCTGTATACCAAACCTTGAACCTTGTTTAAAAACTATTTAATGTTGAACAGCAACTGGGTTATGTTAACACCTTCAGCCCATATATTCCATCTAAATTAATACAACAGATCTAAGGTCCAACTTTCAGGTGAGTCCTCAGGCCGTGTTGCAAGTGGGATCTGTTTTCTGCACAGACTCCATGCAAAGCTCTGTGTTTCACATGGGTTCAACATGATGCTAGGCAAACCTTGGCGGTTTGGCCTGAATTCAGTTTTCAGTTTGGGGCTATCTATTCCTTACTGCCTCAGCCTGAGAATGGCATCATTCACATATTCTGCTGGGGGAGGCTCAGCCGGCCCAGAGATTTTTGTTTTCATTGTGGTCTTGACAAATTCAGAAAAGACCCCAACAAAAAAGCAAAGGTCTAGCACAGGGGAGGGTAAACTACGGCCCGTGGGCCGGATCTGGCCCATCAGGGCTTTCAATCCAGCCCACGGGATTGCCAGCCCCATGGCGCAGCAGGGCTAAGGCAGGCTCCCTGCCTACCCTGGCCCTGTGCCGCTCCTGGAAGCGGCCGGCACCATGTCCCTGCGGCCCCTGGGGGAGGGGGGAGGCAGAGAGCTCTGTGTGCTGCCCTGACCTGCAGGCACTGCCCCCCGCAGCTCCCATTGGCCAGGAACGGGGAACCGTGGCCAATGGGAGCTTCGGGGGTGGTACCCGCAGGCAAGGGCAGCACACGGTGGAGCAGCCTGCCCCACCCCACCCCCAGGAGCCACTGCTGGACATGCTGGCCACTTCCAGGAGCGACACGGGGCCAGGGCAGGCAGGGAGCCTGCCTTATCCCCGCTGTGCGTCGCTGCCACCCTGGAACTGCTCGAGGTAATTGGTGCTGGGCCGGAGCCCGCAACCCGAACCCCTCCTGGCACCCTGCACCCCAAACCCCTGCCCTGAGCCCTCTAATCCCCTGCCTTGAGCCCCCTGCCGCACTCCTCCTGCACCCCAACCCTCTTCCTTGAGCCCCCTCCCACACCCTCTCCTGCAACCCAACCCCTTGCCCTGAGCCCCTTCCTGCACTCCACACCCCCTTCCACAGCCCCACTCCCTCCCGCACCCCAACCCCCTACCCCAGCCCTACATTCATGGCCCTGCATACAATTTCCCCACCCAGATGTGGCCCTTGGGCCAAAAAGTTTGCCCACCCCTAGTCTAGCAGGTGTCAAAATTAGAGGAGGCTCAAGAGAGTTTGGTGAACTTGGCTCATTTCTGGTCTCAGCAGGGTTGATGCAAACCCTTTTCTCTAGTTTTTCTGTATGGATGCTTCGTCCCAGAGCTCTGCTCTGAGCTTAGGGTTTGAACCACAGGTGCTGACTCGATGGGCGCTCCGCGGCTCAAGCACCCATGGAAAAAAAATAGGGGTCGCCGATCAGCTGTTTGGTGGCTGGCAGGAGGCCCTCGAGAGTGGCGGGCGGGCAGGGGGCCTGGGGGAGGGGTGGAGTGGGAGCGAGAAGAGGCGGAGCAAGGGTGGGACCTCGGGGGAGGGGCTGGAGCGGGGTCAGGGCCTTGGGGGAAGGGGCGGAGCTGGGAAAAATTTTTCCACTAGGAAAAATAAAAGTCAGTGCCTGTGGTTTGAACAACCCTACCCTTCACCCCCAAATTAACAGCAATTCTCCGCCAGAGACAGCATGTTTTTCCTAGGTTTCATCCCAAGTCAGAGCCTCCACACTGGCTCCTACTACTTAATGTACTTGTGATGGCCGGGCTCCCTCAGTTACCCGCTTCTCCCCGAGCTAACCTCAGAGGCGGTTCCACCCTACAGAAGCGAGGCTCTGAAAAGAGAATAGCAGCTCAGGCTGTATANGGGGGGGGGGGGGGGGGGGGGGGGGGGGGGGGGGGGGGCAATACACATGGCGCACGAGACCCCACCCTGCTTCCAAACCTTCCTCCTAATGTGCTGAAGCCCAGCTGTGTGGAGGGCCTTGCTGGGATCTGGGGACATGGGCTAGTCAGTGCAGGAGAATCGGCTGACCCTCATCTTACTTGCTATGGGGAAGATCTGCAGCGGAAGGACAAACCAAGCAGTGAAGGCTAAGAGGCCACCATCCTGACTGGACAGCTTCCCAAGGGAAGAGACCATCCTGCAGTATCTCCAAAGCCAAGCACACGGAGTACAAATCCGCTGTGTTTTTTTGCTTTCCTTTGAAATCTGCCTCCATTAAGCCACCCGTTTGGTCTCAGTGTACAGGAACCCATTAATAACATAGGGCCAAATTCTCTGCTGGTGTAAAATTGGCTAACCCCACTGAAGTCAATTTACATCAGCAGAGAATTTGGCTCCTTCGCATATGCTAACCTAAAGCGAATATACAGGAGAGTTTTTAAAAGGTAACACAGAGAAAGAATAATTCATAATGACAATTTTATGTATAAAGCATACTCACCCTGCCCAGAACAAAATGTCAGAGCCATCAATCAAACAGTTAAAATAACGTTCAGTTAAAAACATTCCCAAATAGACAATGTGTTTGTGATTTACATTCATTAATAGCATACGTTATTATTTGTCCACAATCGACAATGGGTTTGCTTCTGTCTGAGACACAAACTGCAGACAGTCCTAGCCCCAAAGAGTTTATGGTGTAACCGTCAAACTGAAAGGACAGCATATGCTGGAAACCCAGAGGAAGTGTGAATTTGATTGTAATGTTACTCTGTTGTTGGTTTTGTCCCAAATATGTTGGCACCATCTGTAAAGGGAGTCTTTAGAGAATTCCAGCCCCAGGAGTTGAAGTGAGATCTTGTATATCATAGATTCATAGATTCTAAAGCCAGAAAGGTCCCTTATGAGCAGCCATTATGACCTCCCACATAGCACAGGACATAGATTTTCACCCAGACATTCCAGGATCAAGCCCAGTATCTTGCAATTGACCTAGAGTGTATCTTTCAGAAAGACATCCAATCTCAATTTGAAGTGATGGAGAATCCAGGGCCGGCGCAACCTATTAGGCGACCTAGGCGGTTGCCTAGGGCACTGCTATTTTGGGGGCGCCGGTGCCCCGGCCGGCCGTGGAAATTTGGGGGCGGGACCTTCCGCCGCCACTGGTGGGGGCGGCATTTCGGGGGTGGGACCTTCCGCCGCCTAGGGCGCCGGAAGAGCTGGCGCCGCTACTGGGAGAATCCACCACTTACCTAGGTCAATTGTTCCAATGGTTAATGATCCTCCCTGCTGAAAATGTGTGCCTACTTCCAGTCTGAGCTCCCGATTCAGCACGCTACTTTTAAGCGCAACTTGAAAGGAAGTTAATAGGAGTCTGTCTATTAGCTTCAACGGGAGTTAGTTCGAGCTCATAACATGGCTTGCACCAGGGTAGCGCTGTTAATTTCAGTGGTGTTACTCCTGATTTACGCCCATGGGAGCGAGCTTACACCCAGCACTGTGCAGCTGGAATGCTACCCTGGCCACCTCTGAATTCTCACACTAGGCAAGCCTGAATGATGTGGTGAGCCAGACGGGGAACACGTAGAACCACCAGAAGCAGATTCTTCTCTTCTGGATGTTTAAAAAAAACAACCCAAGCCAACCCCTCGCCATTCAAGCTGTTTGGCATCAGGACAGCTCAACACCTTAGGATGGAGCAGCATTGATCCAGCTTCCAAATCCTGAGCAGTGGTGTTCACACCATTCCCCCAGGCAACACCACTTGCAGAACTAAAAAATAAATAAATAAATAACCCTCACTCAACCCTCCCTAATGAAGGAGGGTCCTGCCGACCCGCTGGAATTGTACTCTAGATTTATACAGCTGAACCCTGAGGGTTTGTTCTCTCCTGCTGACATCTATAGGAGTATTTCCCTTGACTTCGATGGACTTTGGATCAGGCCCCCTATAAAAGGGATTGTGCCTATTATAAGCTACACATTGGCGGCAAGTGGAGGTCAAACAAAACAGTCAGGTGACCTGCGTGCTATGGCTGGCTCTGCCACTGACCTGCTGTGGGACCTCGGGCAAGTCACCTCACCTCTCTGTGACTGTTTCCCCTTCCGCTTTTTGTCTGTCTTGTTTATTTAGACTGGGGCAGGAGCTGTCTCTATGAGCATGAACAGTGCCTAGCACAATTTGAACCCAGTCTCAGGAGGGGCCTCTAAATTATGTGGTAACACAAATAAATACAAATCATAAGTTAAAAATAAATATTAATAGCTTCTTCTTTGATTATAGGGGGATCACAGTTCTCCCTGCATTCACCTGGCTCAGAGATTTCACCATTTTGCTGATAAAGCAGCGTCTGACGGTTTATTATGATTTTACCGACAGTCGGGTTCTGTTGCTGCCCGTGAGCTTGACCATAAAACCCTGAAATTCCTTTGTGTCAGTCAGCTCGGCCTTGTGGGTCTTGTTAAGATTATTTGGGGTACTTCTCCTAGCCAAGCTAACATGCTGCACAAAGTTAGATCTTGATGTATCTTAATATGCAATACTCCACGCTTCAAAAACATATATAGGCCGGTGCCTTGCTCCCTTTCCCAGTCAAATAGCAACCAGGCCCATGGCTGCAGCCCTGCTCTAGCTTAGGGTAATGGAGATTGCAGAGTGGAAGCTGAAAAAGCAGCTAGGGATAAACATAAAGGGCTTTCAGATTTTCTGCCAGTGCATTATGCAATGTTCTACAGTTCAGCTAATAAAATGTCAAAAGTATGTCCGTGCTTAAAAAAAGAGAGAGAGAGAAAAGTAGCTTCAATTGCAGCCAGGAGGTTGGTTTTTTTTAACCCAAGACTGGAGTTTTAATTTTGTGGGGAGGGGAAATTTGGAAGAAACGTTAAGAGGAAATAGCAGTCTCTATCAGTTTCCTATGAAGGAATCAGACACATCAAGGGCTGAGGTCCCTGGAACTCATTAACACCCTTCCCCACATGCTATCTCTTGAAATTCCTTCACCTCTTCTCCTGGGGCAGCCAGGACAGCAGCTGTGCGCGGCGGTCGGCTGTTTCCCAGGTATGATAATGTTCCTGCTGGGCTACGTTTCTGCAGTGCAGTTTATCCATTTCATGCCTCAGAGCACTCCTTCTCCACCTCCTTCCTAACGCTGCGCCCATTTCTGGTGCCCAGCTTCTGAGCTACCATTGCATGGGTGCAAAGAAGCACATGAAGCGCTCACCCCACTCCTACCCCCACCTTCATTCCATGGTCAATAAGGTCAAACTATAATAAGGGTTCCTGTGAACAGGGACTGCCCAGTCTTCGCTCCTTCTGGGAAGCAAATCCCCTGGAAAAGAGCAGAGAGGGCCGCTCGGCATGTCCCTACACATTGACCCTCAAATCATTGGGGGAGCACTTGGCACCATGTTAATGGCTGGTGCAGAGCGTGGTCTGCCTCTGCTCTAAGCAGCTCTTGGAGAGACGGTACCACCGGAGACAGTCTCTCCTGGGGTTCCCCTGGGGGAACTGCAGCTCAGAGAGGCCCCCAGGCACTTTGTTGTGCATAAATCACACCGTTTAGCCCTTTGTGACTTACTCCCATGGCAAAATGGGTACCAGGTGTGCCAGTGCTACCCACATCCACGGCCTCCTTTCCATTGGCCAGGACCAAGCTGCTAGGGGAAGGGATTGAGTGTAAGTTTCCTCCCCATCAGGTACTGCTTTGGAAAGGGTGGGGGAGAGCGAGCGACGGAGAGAGGGGGTGTAGTAAGATGAGGCCCTGAAACATAAACCCTTGTAGCAGAGGCCCGGTATGAGGCCTAAGGCCTGAACTAAAGTAATGGTCAAGACTTTGCTAACATAAAGCAAAGTTAAACTGTGAGCCAGAGGCAGGCCCTGCTCACAGAAGCTGGCAAGGAAAGGGGTGATGTTGCAAAAATACACATACCTAAAAGGTACCAGAACACTCGGATACTTGCACATTCCACACAGATAACAAGGAACAGGCTGACTCATCCTAAAGATGGGCAAAAGGGTAATATGATGGATACAGCGCCGGCTCCAGGGTTTTTGCCGCCCCAGGCAGCCAAAAACCAAAAAAAAAAAAAAAAAAAGCCGCGACCGCGATCGCAATCTGCGGCGGCAATTCGGCGGGAGGTCCTTCGCTCCGTGCGGGAGTGAGGGACCCTCCGCTGAATTGCCGCCGAATACCTGGACATGCCGCTCCTCTCCCGAGTGGCCGCCCCCAGCACCTGCTTGTTAAGCTGGTGCCTGGAGCCGGCCCTGGATGGATAGAGTTGTTTTGTTCGAACCAACATGTACAAGGTGAGAGGCGGCACCTTACTGTGTAGAGGGGTTGCACCTTGCTACGTAGAGGCGTTGCACCTCAGTACGTCAGGAGTGATGTGTAACTTGTTTGTACCCGGGTATAAGAATACATCCCTGGGGCGGTGTCTTTGTCTGGCCTAGGGGGCAGTGGAGTGTCCCGCCACTGACTGAGCCGGTCCATTGTCAGGGGGCACATATTCGTAGTATGTCCTGTAGAGTCTGCGGGGAACTATTATTGTGCTTTGTTTGACAATAAACCTGGCCGGGTGCCTTCGTACCTTATCGGAGTCTGTGGTCATTGGGGTTCTCTCAGGGTTTGCTGTGTCAGCGATCTTCAGAGCCGGGGCAGCACACAGAGAGAACACACGCACGCAGCCGACTGTTATCAACATTGAACAGAGCACCACACGGGTGGCGTCTGACAACAGGGGGGATGGAGTGAGCGGGGGCGTGGCCTCGGAGAAGGGACAGGGCAGGGTGGGGGCAAAGGTGTTCGGTGTTCTACAAATACAAAGTTGACAACTCTACATACCGCTTTAATTATACTGGCATCGTTAAAGTGGCACAAACCCCCACCCCCATTTATGTTGGTATAACAGAGCTTATTCCTGTACGAGAAGGGGAATTAGCTATATGGATATAACGCACTGTACCTATTGGGTATCCAGGAAGTGGGCGGGCGGAGCCCGCCCACTGCTAAAGGATCCCCCCCAGCCTAAGGGGAGGACCCACAGGACCGGAAACCCAAATGAGTCCGGGGGACAACTAATTTAAAAAAAAAAAAAAAAATGCTCTGTAGCGGGGTGGTCACCTGCTCTGGCCCAGAAAGGGTTAAAGCCAGCCCTGGGACAGGGCTGAGGCTGGAGAAGCAACTTTTAGGCTGAGCTGATTGGGGGAAGTGGCTGCAGCTGGGGCCACGCCCCAATCAGGCCTCAGCTGGCCCTGTATAAGAGGCTGGGAGCCAGGAGCTCAGGAGTCTCTCGCTGCCTTCAGAGAGAGAAGGGCCTGGGTGCAGGGAGCTAAGGACAGGGTACCAGAGTGGAGCAGGGCTGGGGAAAGGCAGAGGAGCCGGGGAGCTCCAGCCTGGAAAGCCCCAGGCTGCTGCCTAGTCTAAGGCCAATTGGGTACTGGGGTTGCAGAGGGCAGCCCAGGGGTTGGCCAAGGCAGCAGGTCCAAACCCAACCTGGCCTATGATGAGTGGCTGACACTGCAGTCTGCCCCAGGGCGCGGGGGCTAGTTGGTGACTGGCAGTAGCCCATGACTGAGGCAAGGTGGGGATAGTGGGTGGGAGTTCCCCAGAGAAAGGGGCACCGGGGTCCTGGGAGGGACACGGGGGCCAGAGGACAGGCGGATCACTGGCCTGCAGAGGGCGCTCTGGAGCTGGAGCGAGCTAATTCCCGGAAGTCACCAGCAGGAGGCGCCGCAGGAGTGAGTCCGCTCCTCTACACGCACCTTTAAGCCTTGAGCAGGCAAAGGCCTTCAGGGGGATTTAAGCGAGGCATAGCCTTGTGTTGGCCCTCTGCATGGGCTGAATTTCACCACTGGACTATTTGCTATTCACTATTCAGTTTGTATGACAGGTCATCTAAGTCACATGGCATTTTTCTGCTCCCTGATTGGATAGGTAAAACTTGTGAAACAGGCAAATAAGGCTGAACAAACATGACTTTTTGGACAAATAATCACTTGGGCTGAAACCTGGGTGGTTTGCAGATGTTTGTACAAATATCTGTGCTGTTGTCAGCATACCTGCAAACAGTGAATAAAACGACCACTCGAATCACAGGAGAGTGAATGCATGATGTTTATTTTTTTTAAATTGCAAGTTGCTTTGGGCCAGATTTTTAAAGGCATTTAGGCACCTAAACCCTACTCATTTCAATTGGAGTTAGGCACCTAAATCCCTTTTAAAATCTGGCTCTTTGTGTATGATTCAGCAAGCGCTATTTCTGAACCACTGCTATGAAAATGGTGGGTTTATAGATTCCAAGGCCAGAAGGGACCGCTGTGATCATCTAATCGGCCTTCCTGTACAAAACAGGCCATAGAACGTCTCCAAAATAATTCCTAGAGCAGATCTCTTAGAAAAACACCCAATCTTGATTTTAAAAATTGCCAGTGAGGGAGAATCCATCACCGCCCTGGATAAATTGTTCCGGGGGTTAATTACTCTCACTTAAAAATTTACACCTTATTGCCAGTCTGAATTTGTCTAGCTTCAGCGTCCAGCCATTGGATCATGTTACATTTTTTCTGCTAGATTGATGAGCCCATTATCAAATATTTGTTTGCCATTTAGGTACTTATAAACTGTGATGAAGTCAACCCTTAACCTTCTCTTTGTGAAGCTAAATAGATTGAGCTCCTTGAGTCTATCACTGTAAGGCAGGTTTTCTAATCGTCTAATCGTTCTCGTGATTTTTCTCTGAACCCTCTCCCATTTATCAACACCCTTCTTGAGTGTGGACACCAGAACTGGACACAGCAGCAGCAGTCACCCCAGTGCCAAATACAGAGGTAAAATAACTCTCTACTCCTCCTTGAGATTCTCCTGTTTATGCATCCAAGGATCACATTAGCCCTTCTGGCCACAGCATTGCACTGGGAGGTCATGTTCAGCAGTTTATCCACCCCAACTCCCTTTTCAGAGTCTCTGATTCCCAGGATAGAATCCCTCACCCTGTACATGTGTGGCCTGTGTTCTTTGATCCTAGAAGGATACATTTACCTGTATTCATAGAAGGGACCTCAGGAGGTCATCTAGTCCCACCCCCTCCTCAAAGCAGGACCAATCCCCAGATAGATTTTTGCCCTAGATCCCTAAATGGCCCCCTTAAGGATTGAACTCACAACCCTGGGTTTAGCAGGCCAATGCTCAAACCATTGAGCTATCCCTCCCACCAGTAAAACACATATTATTGGTTTGCACCCAGCTTACCAAGTGATCCAGATTACTCTGTATCAGTGACCTGTTCTCCTCTCTATTGACCAGTTCCCCAATTCCTGTGTCACCTGCAAACTTTATCGGTGATGATTTTATTTTTTCTTCCAGATAAAAGTGTTGGAGTTGCAGCTCTTAACACCTGGAATAGACTACGCTGAAACAAGACCATTGGGGCCTGATGCTAAGAAATTTTGAAGCCCCGATTGTTAAGAAGCCTTGTCAGAGGCACATGGAGTGAACATTCGTCTGCAGCTCTACACCCAGTACTGAAGTCTGTCACCTGTTCCCCTCCCTTACAGGAAGTTGATGCCCAATGATGAGCTGGGGCAGCAGCTACCACACAATCCCTGTTCATGTTCTAAATCACTAAGCATCCCAGACTTGTGCATTTAATAGGGAAGTAATTCTATCATGGGTTTTCTGGGATTCAGCAGTTCTGTGATCTTCCATCTTTTACTTACAGTCCATCTCTTTGTCTTGTTCTCTTATCCTACCAGAGTGGAGAAGTAACCCAGCCATAAAGGAAGATGCTGCTGCCTCTGCAGGGGGATGGATATTTTGCTGCTGCCTCACCCCTTGCATGGTTTGAGGTGTGAATATTTTGCCTCTCACCCCCTGCACTAAGGGGGGTGTCGGCTCAGCACCTGGTCCATGCTACCTCTGGAGAAGATGAGTTGGCTGTAGGAGGAGGGCTAGGCAGCTCTGTGCTTTGCAGTCGGAGGCAGGGAGGTGTGAGTGAGCCCAGGAGAGTGTGGAGGAAAGACACCCAACCAGCCATCCCAAGGAGAAGGGTACTGCCAACCCCCAACATTCAAAAAACATGAGTAAACCTCCCAAAATTATGAGATTGGCTTAAAAATCCTGATATTTTAAAAAATAATACACTTGGGATTCTTTCTTCTTCTTTTTTTTTGCCTTCTGGTTTCAGATCTGTTAGCATGGATTTGTTTCACGATTTCATGTGTCTCTCCACTACCACGAGGGCTAAAAATGTACCTCTTTTAAATGAAAGCAGGGATTCTTGTGTAGTCACATGACTCCAGGAGCTGAATCTTTATGGCAAACACCGAATAGCACCAGGCTCGCGATAAAATCATGAGAGTTGGCAGCGACGGTGGTTCATGGACTGGAGGATGGAGGAGCTGTCAGTTTGTTTCCCTGTGTTGTGCTGCTGGGGGAGTGACTGAAGCAAAGAGGGGAGTGTGAGGAAGATGAAGATTATTGTTTTGCTTCCAACTATATCTCCTGGTATGGAGGATGCCTGCTACTAAGAGGTGATGTACGGAGCTGCACAGAGGAAGCCATTGGCAGTGCACAAGAACAAGTTTTATTGGCTCTAAAAAACCCAAGGTGAAGGAGGAATGGCTCATTGGTCTGGGATGGGGGAGTTCTGGGTTCAAATCTCTGCTCTACCACAGACTTCCTGTGTGACCTTGGGCAAGTCACTTAGCCTCTGTATGCCTCAGTTCCCCATCACAGGTCCCAAAGGGGAGACAAGAATCATCAAGATAACCCCACCCATTGAAACATCATAAAGTGACACCCGTATGACTGAGTTGGTTACAGGATACATAAAGAACATAAAAACAGCCATACTGGGTCAGACCAATGGGCCATCTAGCCCAGTATCCTGTCTTCCGACAGTGGCCAATGCCAGGTGCTTCAGAGGGAATGAACGGAACAGGTAATCATCAAGTGATCCATCCCGTTATCCACTCCCAGCTTCTGGTAGTCAGACGTAGACAAACCCCAGAAACTATGCTACACATTATTAAGCACCACCTCCTGGCAGTTATCTATTAACTGTCTCTTCCCATATATACAGATCTCTCCAATTTATAGAATAGTCCTATAACACCAGTCACAAGGAACATAGTAACTCTGGCTGCAACCAAACTGTGTCTTCAGGAGGCAGCAGGACTATTACCAGTCTTTCAGTCTTCAGACCAAACTCAAGCTGATTTCTATGGGAGTGGTACCTGTGTAACTGAGACCAGAATGTGGCCCTTAGGGATCAGTTTACATGTTGAGGGATATCTTCACAATGGAAATGGCTGGAGACTTAAGGCTGAGAGCCTGACACAAAGCCCACTGAAGTCAACAGGAGTTGCTCGCTTGTTTTCTTAAATGAAAGATGAGATGCCTGAAAGGTTAAGCCACCAAATCATCAACAAAATATTTCACCACCACAGCTGCTCCCAAAGAATCAAGCAACTAGCAGGAAAAAAAAACCCATAACTTTTTTGGTTTTAGAACAATTTTCTTCAAATCAACCCTGTGTGTTAGTTCTTAAGAACAATTAAAAGCAAGAGGAGTTTGAACTCGTAAATCTGAACTGCTTGTCATTTTTTTTACTTTAAAACAATGCAGACACGTTATAGATACTTTTTCAGAAGTCAGGGGCTGTGTCTAATTTTCAAGCTCACCCAACCTGCTTCGGACTTTAAAAGCAGAATTCTTGACGGGCTCAGGAGGACTAAGCATGAAAGATTCCAGAAAAAAGGGGGTTTGTTTGGTTTTGTTTTTTCAGAATCGGGATGGGGTTGTGTCGAAATCAGGACATATCATGGAAGCAGGGCTGCAACCTTAGGAGCTGATCTTCCTTCCATTGACCTCAAAGCAAGTTTTTTTTCTGGTGGCTTCAACGAGAGCAGAATTAGGTCCTTCACTGGTCTGATCTTGCGAAGTTTTGACCACTTCCTGGAAGGCACAAAACTCCTTCTCCCACACTGGAAGTCAATGGGAATGGAGGATGCAAAGCAGGATTTTGCCTATATAATTACAGGGCTAGGACCAGGGCCTGAAAATATTATACCTTATATATTACATACTGCACTGCTCTATATAAGTGCACTGGACTTTTGTGATGCTTAAAGCTGTGCAGAGTAAAGCAGGCGCTTTGGATTCTTGAGATCCAGACCTCACAGTCAGGGAGGTGGGGGCCCAGATGGAGCAGCGAGCAGAACATCAGGAGGAAGTGCAGTGTAGCACAAAGCTGATTGCTTCCTGATGGGCTGGGCTGCTCCACTCTAGATTAGGGGCTTACGAGTGGAAGTTGAGAGTCTATACGGCAGGGTCTCGGAGAGTCTATATGCCCTGGGGGAGGGAGAAAATCCTAGAAGGCCATGAAGTTTTCCTTCTGGTAGCAATATTTTGATCTGTCTGGGACCCATTTAGCCTTAATCCGCCACTGGCTTAATGTCCTGAATTTCATCGCTGAGTATGAGCTATAGCTTCATTCCAATTTCATTACACTTTTCACAAATCTGTAAAGGTTCAATGATGATATAGCCATCAAAGGCTCCAGGGTTTAATGCCACGGCTTCAATGGAACATTAACATGAGCTTGCTTCTTTTCCTGCATTATTTCCAGCTGTTCTCCTGGTGCTATATGGAGTGGAACCAGTAACATCAGTTCCATTTACACCATTTCTCTTTCACTGGCCACTGGGAGCGTGGAGGCTTTTTTGCGGGGAGGGGTTGCTTTAGCTGGCCATAAACTGGTGCTTGCAGGGCTGCTAACCAAGAACATTTTATTTGATACAAAAAGAGGCCAGACCAAAAGAACATACAGTGGGATCCTTTAGCACCAGTGAAATCCTGGGAGGAAAAGTGACCTTCTACCATTTCCAGAGAATATTTTAGCTAACAGGGGGCTCCTCATTTCTGGACTGATAATGGCAACCGTCCATCTCCAAAGATGATGGTGTAAACTCCAAAGCAGTTCAGTTACTGTGTGTCATGCTGTGCATCACAAGGGGCTAAAAAATCCAATTCTTGAGTGACGGTCCTTCCACAGATGGTGCAGGCGTAAAGCACAGGGCCAGGAGATGAAGCCTGGCACTAGTAGTGCTTCAAGCCTGCTGCGCTTTCCTCTTTGTTCTCCTCTCTCTCAGCCACCTCTCTTCAGTCTCCGTGATTCCCTGATGCAGCAGGGCCCTCCGCTGTGCCCCGTTGCTAGCTGCATCTTCCCAGCTTACAGTGTCAATGTGGCGAGTTTTCAATTCCTTGTTGCAAATGAACCTGAGCCTAGGTCGGCGTTTCTCAAACTGGGAGTCCGGACCCAAAAAAGGGTTGGAAGACTATTGTAGGGGGGTTGCCAAAGCGGCAGCTGGTGCCCAGCTCCGAAGGCAGCGCTGCTGACAGCAGCAGCGCAGAAGTAAGGGTGGCCTGGTATGGGAGGGAGGGTGTCACTTTTGGAAGGGTCATCACAACCTGAAATATTTTCAAAGGGGGTCCCAGCAAAAAAAAGTTTGAGAACCCTTGGCCTAGATAGACCCATTGGCTTTGGAGGATCTGCAAGTTCTCCATAGAGGAGATCCTTTGGAATGCATCCAGGGTCCAGATGACGAAGCCAGCAGAGATGTCTGTATTTGCTAGTAGTGATTAGACTTGGTAATTTTGCTTCCTCGGTTACTTGAGTATTAGGAACTTCGGTTTCCCACTTGATATTGAGAATATATTGAAGACGGTGTGGAAAGTGTTAGCCCTCTCTCATGCCTGCTGTACATGGACACACAGTGATGGGCATCTGTCTCTTTTCACTGAGGGCCTGGGCAGTCTCTCACAATGCTTTGCTAGTGACAAGCAGCAAACTCCTCCAGGTGTTGTTATCATTCAGCCCCCAGCATACAGAGACACACCCAGCTAATTTGCATGAATGCTCTCTACTAAACCACTCGTGAACTATACAGAGGGAGACATCAGCAAATCCCATTAGCCCCCAGACTTTCACCCCAGAAATGTACCGTCTTACACAGCTCAAGATCTTCTCTTGAACAATGCAAGATATTAATTAGTTCACCACTTTGTCAAAGGATAGTGGACATGCACCAGCCTTTGTAATCTGAGCAGATTCCCCAAGCACTTCAGACAAACTCACTGGTAAAGATAAAACATTACAATAAGTTTATTAACCACAGAAAGATAGATTTTAAGTGATTATAAGTGGTAGGCGTAAAGGTCAGAGATAGTTACCTAAGAAAATAAAAAGTAAACACACATTCTAAATCATAAACTTGCAGACTCAGCAAGAGCTGAATCAAACAGCTTTCTCACCCCAATAGATGTTACGGGCAAGTTACAGTTCTTAATACACAGGCTGAGTTTCCTTCTCAGCCTGGGACCAATCTCCTCAGTTTGAAGTCTTAGTCTTCCCAGCAGTCTTGTTGCCTTCAGCATAGGTGGGAAAGGAGAGAGGTGGTCTCAGAACACCACTGTCCCTTATTTTATACTCTCAGTTCATGTCTAAAGGAAAATACTGGCCCAGACATGTCGTGGTGGGCCTTGCTGAGTCACAGGCCTTGTCTACACTGCCACTTTACAGCGCTGCAACTTTCTCGCTCAGGGGTGTGAAAAAACACACCCCTGAGCGCTGCCAGTTTCAGCGCTGTAAAGTGGCAGGGTACAGCCGCGCTCCCAGTGCTGGTAGCTACTCACCTCATGGGGGTGGTTTTTTTACAGTGCTGGGAGAGAGCTCCCAGTGCTGGTGCTGTGACTACACAGCCGTGGCAGCGCTTTAACGTTGCTAGTGAAGACATACCCACAGAGTTGAGCAATCCCCATTGTGTGGTGCTTATGCAACTGACTCTTACAGAATTGTAAATCTCTTGTTTACAATTCCCTTGCTGGTCAATGGCTCCTGATGGTCGCTTAATGCCCATTTGGGTGTGGGTCACCACCTCTGTTGTCACTGGAGAGCTAGCAGTGGGTATCTCCCAAACTCACAACATATTTCAATAACATCTCATAATTTCATACACAATAATAATATACATATTATGACAGAACAATTAGTTTTAGCAGATGACTTTTCATATGGTACCTTACAAGGCATGCTTTGTATGAAATTAGGGCTGTCAAGTGATCAAAAAAAAATTAATCGCGATTAATCCCACTGTTAAACAATAATAGAATACCATTTATTTAAATATTTTTGGATGTTTTTTACATTTTCAAATACATTGCTTTCAATTACAACACAGAATACACAGTGTACAGTGCTCACTTTATATTTATTTTTTTACAAATATTTGCACTGTAAAAAAACAAAAGAAATAGTATTTTTCAGTTCACCCAATACAAGTACTGTAGGGCAATCTCTTTGTCATGAAAGTTGAACTTACAAATGTAGAATTATGAATTAAAAACGGCATTCAAAAATAAAACAATGTAAAGTTTTAGAGCCCGCAAATCCACTCAGTCCTACTTCCTGTTCAGCCAATCGCTCAGACAAACAAGTTTATTTACATTTGCAGGAGATAATGCTGCCCGCTACTTATTTACAATGTCACCTGAAAGTGAGAACAGGCGTTCTTATGGCACTGTTGTAGCTGGCATTGCAAGATATTCATATGTCCCTTGATGCTTCAACCACCATTCCAGAGGACATGCGTCCATGCTGACGATGGGTGCTACTCGATAACAATCTAAAGCAGTGAGGACCAATACATGTTCATTTTCATTATCTGAGTCAGATGCCACCAGCAGAAAGTTGATTTTCTTTTTTGGTGGTTCGGGTTCTGTAGTTTCCACATTGTAGTGTTGCTCTTTTAATGTCTTCTGAAAGCATGCTCCACACCTTGTCCCTCTCAGATTTTGGAAGGCACTGCAGATTCTTAAACCTTGGGTCGAGTACTGTAGCTATCTTTAGAAATCTCACATTGGTACCTTCTTTGCATTTGGCAAATCTGCAATGAAAGTGTTCTTAAAATGAACATGTGCTGGGTCATCATCTGAGACTGCTATAAAATGAAATATATGGCACAATGCTGGTAAAACAGAGAAGGGGACATACAATTCTCCCCCAAGGAGTTCAGTCACAAATTTAATTAATGCATTTTTTTTTAAGGAGTGTCATCAGCATGGAAGCATATCCTCTCGAATGGTGGCCGAAGCATGAAGGGGCATATGAATGTTTAGCATACCTGGCACATAAATACCTTGCAATGCTGGCTACAAAAGTGCCATGCAAATGCCTGTTCTCACTTTCTGGTGACATTGTAAATAAGAAGAGGGCAGCATTTTCTCCTGTAAATGTAAACAAACTTGTTTGTCTTAGCGATTGGCTGAACAAGAAGTAGGACTGAGTGGACGTGTAGGCTCTGACATTTTATATTGTTTTATTTTTGAATGCAGTTTTTTTTATTCATAATTCTACATTTGTAAGTTCAACATTCATATTGTTTTGTTTTTGAGTGCAGTTATGTAACAACAACAAAAATCTACATTTGTAAGTTACACTTTCAGGACAAAGAGATTGCACTACAGTACTTGTATGAGGTGAATTGAAAAATACTATTTATTTTGTTTATCATTTTTACAGTGAAAATATTTGTAATCAAAAATAATATACACTTTGATTTCAATTACAACACAGAATACAAGATATATGAAAATGTAGAAAAACATTCAAAATATTTAATATATTTCAGTTGGTATTCTATTAGAACATAAGAATGGCCATACTGGGCCAGACCAAAGGTCCATCCAGCCCAGTATCCTGTCTACCGACATTGGCCAACACCAGGTGCTCCAGAAGGAGTGAACCTAACAGGCAATGATCAAGTGATCTCTCTCCTGCCGTCCATCACCACCCTCTGACAAACAGAGGCTAGGAACACCATTCCTTACCCATCCTGCTAATAGCCATTAATGGACTTAACCTCCATGAATTTATCTAGTTCTCTTTTAAACCCTGTTATAGTCTCAACCTTCACAACCTCCTCAGGCAAGGAGTTCCACAAGTTGACTGTGTGCTGTGTGAAGAACTTCCTTTTATTTGTTTTAAACCTGCTGCCCATTAATTTCATTTGGTGGCCCCTAGTTCTTATATTATGGGAACAAGTAAATAACTTTTCCTTATTCACTTTCTCCACATCACTCATGATTTTATATACCTCTATCATATCCCCCCTTAGTCTCCTCTTTTCCAAGCTGAAAAGTCCTAGCCTCTTTAATCTCTCCTCATATGGGACCCATTCCAAACCCCTAATCATTTTAGTTGCCCTTCTCTGAACCTTTTCTAATGCCAGTATATCTTTTTTGAGATGAGGAGACCACATCTGTACGCAGTATTCAAGATGTGGGCGTACCATGGATTTATATAAGGGCAATAAGATATTCTCCGTCTTATTCTCTATCCCTTTTTTAATGATTCCTAACATCCTGTTTGCTTTTTTGACTGCCGCTGCACACTGCGTGGACGTCTTCAGAGAACTATCCACGATGACTCCAAGATCTCTTTCCTGATTAGTTGTAGCTAAATTAGCCCCCATCATATTGTATGTATAGTTGGGGTTATTTTTTCCAATGTGCATTACTTTACATTTATCCACATTAAATTTCATTTGCCATTTTGTTGCCCAATCACTTAGTTTTGTGAGATCTTTTTGAAGTTCTTCACAGTCTGCTTTGGTCTTAACTATCTTGAGCAGTTTAGTATCATCTGCAAACTTTGCCACCTCACTGTTTACCCCTTTCTCCAGATCATTTATGAATAAGTTGAATAGGATTGGTCCTAGGACTGACCCTTGGGGAACACCACTAGTTACCCCTCTCCATTCTGAAAATTTACCATTTATTCCTACCCTTTGTTCCCTGTCTTTTAACCAGTTCTCAATCCATGAAAGGATCTTCCCTCTTATCCCATGACAACTTAATTTATGTAAGAGCCTTTGGTGAGGGACCTTGTCAAAGGCTTTCTGGAAATTTAAGTACACTATGTCCACTGGATCCCCCTTGTCCACATGTTTGTTGACCCCTTCAAAGAACTCTAATAGATTAGTAAGACATGATTTCCCTTTACAGAAACCATGTTGACTTTTGCCCAATAATTTATGTTCTTCTATGTGTCTGACAATTTTATTCTTTACTATCGTTTCAACTAATTTGCCCGGTACTGACATTAGACTTACCGGTCTGTAATTGCTGGGATCACCTCTAGAGCCCTTTTTAAATATTGGCGTTACATTAGCTATCTTCCAGTCATTGGGTACAGAAGCCGATTTAAAGGACAGGTTACAAACCATAGTTAGTAGTTCCGCAATTTCACATTTGAATTCTTTCAGAACTCTTGGGTGAATGTCATCTGGTCCCGGTGACTTGTTACTGTTAAGTTTATCAATTAATTTCAAAACCTCCTCTAGTGACACCTCAATCTGTGACAATTCCTCAGATTTGTCACCTGCAAAAGCCGGCTCAGGTTTGGGAATCTCCCTAACATCCTCAGCCGTGAAGACTGAAGCAAAGAATTCATTTAGTTTCTCCGCAATGACTTTATCGTCTTTAAGCGCTCCTTTTGTATCTCGATCATCAAGGGGCCCCACTGGTTGTTTAGCAGGCTTCCTGCTTCTGCTGTACTTAAAAAACATTTTGTTATTACCTTTTGAGTTTTTGGCTAGCTGTTCTTCAACTCCTTTTTGGCTTTTCTTATTACATTTTTACACTTAATTTGGGAGAGTTTATGCTCCTTTCTATTTACCTCACTAGAATTTGACTTCCACTTTTTAAAAGATGCCTTTTTATCTCTCACTGCTTCTTTTACATGGTTGTTAAGCCACGGTGGCTCTTTTTCAGTTCTTTTACTGTGTTTTTTAATTTGGGGTATACATTGAAGTTGGGCCTCGATTATGGTGTCTGTGAAAAGTGTCCATGCAGCTTGCAGGGATTTCACTCTAGTCACTGTACCTTTTAATTTCTGTTTAACTAACCCCCTCATTTTTGCATAGTTCCCCTTTCTGAAGTTAAATGCCAGTGTTGGGCTGTTGAGATGTTCTTCCCACCACAGGAATGTTAAAAGTGATTATATTATGGTCACTATTTCCAAGCGGTCCTGTTATAATTACCTCTTGGACCAGATCCTGTGCTCCACTCAGGAGTAAATTGAGAATTGCCTCTCCCCTTGTGGGTTCCTGTACCAGCTGCTCCAAGAAGCAGTCATTTAAAGTATCGAGAAATTTTTTTTATACATTTTGGTTGTAAATATTGTTTAACAGTGCAATTAAAACTGCGATTAATTTTTTTGAATTAATCGCGTGAGTTAACTACGATTAACCAACAGCCCTATATGAAATACCACAACCATATACCAATGATGAATATGGGGGTTACAGGGTGCTACTTTGAGGCACAGTGTGTCATAAAGGGATGGCAAAGGGAAGGTAGATAAAATATTCCACTAAAAAACAGTGTTAGAACCTGGGTTAAGGTTGCATATTTAAGCACATTGAGAGATTGCTTCCTCATTCAGTATGTACCTCACTGAGATCTGTAGGGATGGTATTGAGTTCAGTACATGAGTAACTTGATGAAATTCTATGGCCTGTGCTATATAGGAGGTCAGACTACATGGTCTACTAGGTCCCTTTTAGCTTAAAAACCCATGAATCTAAACTGGTTTCCTTGGGTATGCACAAGGGCAGTACAGCACCGGTGCTTCTACCACTTAGCATTCTAGACGTACTTGCCAGCGTGAGTAAGGTGAGTGGGATTTGGCCTCAAAGGAAACTGCTCTTGGTACTTTTTTTTTAAATCAGTTCCTACTACTATTTACAGTGGTTATTCCCCCAGAAAAGCTCATTGTTAAAGTCTGATGGCTTTCAAGTCCCACTCAGACCTGCACCTGGTTATAACATCCAGCAGTCACAGCCTGTTCCACATGCAGCTCTGCATCCGTTCCTGCCTCCAGCATCTCTCCAGCTTTCTGCTCGCCACGTGGCTGCTGCTCCTGCTTCAGTTTCCCTTAGCTTCAGGCTTCTATGCAGCCACCACTCCCAAACCAAGCTCAGCCACCTGGGTAAGGACTGTGGTTGGGCTTAACCCCCATCACCTGCAAAGTAAAGGGATAGAACCCCAATTAGTCATGTTCTGCACCTGGGGAGGGGTGTGATACACTAATTGTCTCCAGGCCAGAAGCAGTGGAGCCAGGCCTTATATGTAGACAGGGGGAGGTCGGATGTGGATAGAAGACCCAGGAGAGAGGAGATAGGGAGTTCCCGCTCTCTGGGAAGGGGGTGAAGTAGATAGACTGAGGAAGGCCAGGATTGATCCCATTGGTGGGCCCTGGACAGGGGGTAAGATCTAGGCAGAGAGTGCAGCAGAGGAGGCATGGCTCTCCTATGGAGAGAAACTACAGGGAGCAGAATAGGCTCTTGGGGAAGGGATCCCTGAGATAGGGTTTGTCAGTAGCCCGAGATGACTTCAGTAGCCCAAGAGGGCAGAAGAATTATTCAGTTTCATTTGGACTTGTTTACGATATCCTGGAAGGGGTTAGAACTTCACGTGACCTGGTTGGAGAGCTGGGCCGCAGAAGACCTGGAACCAGAGGCAGGCGTTGTGCAGGAGCTGAAGATATTGGCAACACCCCGCAGTAACAAAAGGGGGCACTCCAAGGGTGAGTGAGCCCCACCACAAGGACCAGTCCCTTTACCAGACGGGAAAGGGAAGTGCAGGAGGGAGGGGGGCTGATGGGAATTGTACGCTCCTGCTTAGCAAATCCATCATATAGGACTTTCCTGTCTGTAGTCCAACAAACCATCTTTCTGTTGTGAGAAATTAATGGCTTCTTTGGTGGGGGACAACATTTGTATTGACTTACTGAGCTGTGAGCTAGCTACTTATAACCATCCATTTGAGGAAGAGACGTTTAAAAGAAACAGTGACTGGGATAGAAGAGCTCAGGGGACTGGTAATAAGCTAGCAAGCCAATCCCCTTGGATCAACAGTTCAAGTCCAGTGACCAAAACTTAACATCTGAAGGTGGCTGTGAAATGAGCTGACTTCAGTCTGATTCCCAGTGAAGAAGTGCCCCTGTCATTCCAAATCTGGCAGCCTTGTTGGCTGTCTCTGCAAAGAGGCCTAGGGTTGAACACGTGCACACACTGAACCATCCTGGCCCTGCAGCTCAGGGTTAAGCAACAGCGGCAGGGAAGTCTTGGGGGGCAGCTGACATAGTTACTATTGCTCATGCTGTCAGTGTATATTCTGTAGGCAAACGGAGAACTTCACTCTCTGGGGCTCACAAGTCCCAGACAGATTTTTTTTTTTTTTTAAATGTGGTCTGCATTCTCCAATAGATGATTTCATAATCCCTGTCAAAGGTTAGACCGGTTTAGCATGAAGTCATAGCAGCGGATCTGGCCTACTGCACAGAGCCCGTCCCCATTGGTAGATTTCCGCACTGGTTGCCTTGTTTCATTGTAGCATATGGTTTTATTTTTGAGTGTTTATTATGGTATCTTGAGTGTCTTATTATGAAAGAGAGGTAGGACTATTGCTTATGACCGTGGTCCCAAAATACAAGAAAAATATCTCTCTTTAAAAGAGATCTTATTACTTCGTAACGCTGTATTTTAACATCATGTGCTTGCCTCTTTGGCAATAGTAAAGACACAGGCACAAACAATTTTCAGTTGTTTAAAACACAGAAATGAGTCAGGTGACCCTGATGACCCCATTCCATGGGATTATTGTCAAGAGCACTTCACGTCTAATGATCGTAAAGGGGGGTAATCTAATTTTAATGATAACTATTATTATTATATTTCACTTAAACCACACCTTTCATCCAGGGACATCAGCATGCTTTGCAAACATTCATTAGACTTATCTCAGTGGAACTGTCAAATACTATCGTCCCCATTTTACAGAAGTGTAAACTGAGGCTGCAAAAAGTTACATTACTGACTATGAGACTAACTAGGAGCAATGTAAAGATTGGGGGGTGGGAGAGGAACTTCTCAGAAGAGAACATTTCCCATTGACATGAACGAATGCATGGGATTTGGGGGATGGACACAGCTTTGAGGAATGTGTGTGACCCTTGTAGGTGAGAACAGGAAATGTTTTTGTGGATTTCATCCTGCTCCTTCAGGGGCTTGTCCCTCCTGTTCTCACAGCAAGAGCTGTCCTCACACTTTTTGTGGCTGAATGTCAGTCTCCACTGAAGAACCGAGGGCTTGAATAGCAGGGAGTGTTTCTGCTTAGCACTGTGAAGGGCATTGATGGCTGCCACAGAAGACTGCTACCTGAACAATACATGGGCCTGAGTGGGGCCGTGAGTCCTTCATTTCATAAGCACTAAATTTCACGCATGAAAATGAAAAATAAAATTAATGGCCCCCACTCATATTAGGTTTGGAAGGAAATTCAGATGTTCCAAGAATGTTCTGTTTTCTCTCTACCTCTTCATCCAATCATAACTGACTAAACTATTTTATATGCCTTTGGATCCTGGCCCAGAAAATGTGTGGTTTCTTAAAATATATATGTATATATTATTTTAATACCAGCCAATACCTTCTGAAATGTAGGTGGCCAGAAAGGCATTGGTTGGCCTTTTCCTATTACACATTACATATTTTTAAAATGAGTTGACGTTCTTATATAAATTCTGCATAAGCTTCATGGAGTTTTAGTAGCAATATTGAAAGGGCATGTCAACAACCCCTTAGCTACTTATATCCATTTGAGATAATAAAGCAGCTAGCCAGGAGAATCATATTTCCAGAGGTGGGTGGGGTGTTTTTTTTGGTCAGTTGTGCAAAATGGGACTTTTAAAAAAAAAATCTATATATTTTTTTTTTATAAAAGAACTAAGCATTCTGAGGTCAAAAGGAAATTTGAAAATGGAAGCATAGGTCCTAATTTACTTTAATATTTCCTGTGCAAAGTCTTAAAGTTAAAGATTGATTTTTCCAATAAGCATTACAAGCATAATGACCTGGAGGTATGATAACAGATCGCATACCAGATGCTGAGAAATGGAAAAAGAGCTTCCATCATTAAAACACTTTGCTTGTCCTTTATGCAGGAGAAACATACAATAGTTCTGATGGAAAGGGGCAAATTCTGAGACCCTTTTTCCCGCTGACTTCATTAACATTAATCAGGATCTATTAGGACAGGACATTGGAAAAAAATCAAATTCAGTTGCAATTTCAAAGGGATTTCCATTAGGCAGGATGTAGAATTTGGCCACAACATTGCCAGCAGAGCTGGTCAGAAATTTTTTCTTGAAAGTGTTTTTCTACAAACATGCCATTTTTATCAAAACGTTTAGGGGGAAAAAAAATCAAATTCAACAACAAAATTTTTGAAAAACAAACAAACAGCATTTTGAAAATGTCAAAATGCCCCAGTTCAACATTTTCAGAATGGAAATGTTTTGATTTTTGAAACAACTTTTTGAAACAAAATTGTTTATTATATAAAAAATATACAAAGTTGTAAAAGGTCAACATTAGAACAAGATGTTTCCGTTTTATCAGAGCAAAATATTTCAATTGACCTGAAACAAATTTTTTCTTGAATTTTATTTCATAGGAATTATTATTAATTAATTATTTTTTTAAATCACAGAATTCCCTGCAAAGTGGAAAATCTGATTCCTGCCCAGCTCTAATGACTAGTCAAAAGCCACAGTGATAATGCACTGGAAGGATTCCCATCCTTTGTCTTCAGTATTGCAAACTCTTAGGGTATGTCTACACTGGAAAAATAGACCCACAGCAGTGAGTCTCAGTGCCTGGGTCAGCTGGTTCAGGCTTGTGCTGCAGAGCTAAAAACAGCAGTGTAGACATTCAGACTTGAGCTGGAGCCTGGGCTCTGATTGTGGGGAAGGGGTGGGTTTCAGAGCCTGGGCTTCAGCCCAAGTCTGAATGTCTACACTGCTGTTTTTAGCCCAGCAGAGCAAGCCCTGTGAGCCCAAGTCAGTTGACCTAGGCTCTGAGCCTCACTACCACAGGGTTTTATGGTTTTTCTGAAGTGTAGGTGTATCCTTATGGGCAGGAACTATCTCTTACTCTGTGTTTGTACAGCACCTAGCGTAATGGGACCCGGATCTGGGTTGGAGCCTCTAGGCACTACCCTACTGCACACAATAATTAGATAGTCTAGCAAAAAGTGCCTTGATGACCTTTAAAGTTCCTTTAATGGCCTCAAAGGGCTCAGGACCTTCATTTCACATTGCATCTGAAAGACAGCCCCACTTATACCACTCCTTAATGTGGTGCTGGTGCATTGATTCCATACTGACTCAGAAAGAGTGCTACCTATTGAATCGCCAGCACCTCTGCCTAGCAGATCTTCCATCCGGATCTAAATCGGCTTCATTTGTGATCCTGGATGAAATCACATTGCCAAGGGGGGATGGCATAAAGATCAGTGGTAGCCGTGGGATGATCAAGGAGTGTGAAGCTCATCAAGAGTGTGGAAAGAGGGAGGGGGGAAATAAATGAAAACACATTAACATTTCCAATGAGCTTGGAAAATATTTGAAATGGAACTTGACTTCCTGTGAGAACCTCCAAAGCATTTAAAAATGGGAATCCGGTCTCTCACCCGCCCTATGTACCACAAAGCGTATAACAATAGGAACTCTGTTCCTACATGTTCCCCTACCAATGACCCCTGGAAAACCTCTTCTGCTTCCAACAGGCTGCTACCATCATCCATTCCCAAGTAATATCTAAATTTGCTTTGAGATCTGTAATGATATTTCCTTAATTGTGCTGCAAGGTATGGTTTACATGTCTTCCATTTAGACTTCATTGCCCACCAATAAACAGATGGTTATTTCAAATTACATTCTAGGGACGTGAGATTCTGATCTTCAGTGCAGCTTAATATCAATACAGGCTACGCTGAAGGTGATAGCTTAATATAACTTTTTTGCATCCCTGTCATTACAGTTAATATGTATGCTTTGTTGTGGCTACTAAGCAGTTTATGGTCTGCAGATTAGATACTGGTGATACCTGGAATTACCATAACTTCCCCCTTTAATATTTTATGCTAATATCTGAGATTCGTGTCAGGATGAAGTGGTAAAGAAACTATGCTTGGCTCCTCAGCTGAGGAGTGAATTTGTGGTTCCCTGTGGCAATGGGAGAGTCTGCTTTATTAAATTTAAATGAAATCCAGTTTAGATCTTCCTCCTCTCATGACACATCCAAGGCTGTCCTAGCTCTGCTGCAGAATATCTGAGCATGTCTACTCAGAGATGTGGTGTGTGTGTGTGAACCAGGGGCAGTGGAGCCTTCCCAAAAGTGGGGGTTAGAGGCCCCACCCCCTCCGTGGCCCACCCCTCCTTTCCCCCCCACCGAGGCCCCGCCCCCTGGCCAAGTCGGAGTGGGATGGCCCCTCCACCTGCTCTGGGCAGGGGACCCGGGGGGCAGGGACATGCGCAGGAGGCTATTCTTGCCCCCCCCCCAATCCTGGGCAGGTGGAGGGTCTGCGGTTGCCCATAGCTGCCTGGGCTGGGCTCCTGCTGCTGGCTGGCTGGGGGGCGGGGCTTTCGGGGGGGAAAAGGAGGGGCAGGGGTGGGGTCCATAGCAAAAAGTGGATGGGTGAGGCCTGTCCACTTTCAAAAATGGGAGGGCCATGGCCCCCTCACCCCCCCCCCCCGCCCCTCACCCCATTCCAGCACCCCTGGTGTGGACCCTCTTACCCCAGTTTAACTTGACCCCATCAGTTAACACAAATCAACTTAACATCAGACCTTTGGCTAAACCGTAGCAACTGTGTGTGTAGACTTGGCCTCTGAGTCTGCCCAGTTAACGTAAGAACATAAGAACGGCCATACTGGGTCAGATCAAAGCTCCACCTAGCCCAGTATCCTGTCTGCCGACAGTGGCCAATGCCAGGTGCCCCAGAAGGAAAGAACAGAACAGGGAATCATCAAGTGATCCATCCCCTGTTGCCCATTCCCAGCTTCTGGCAAACAGAGGCTAGGGACACCATCTCTGCCCATCATTGCTAATAGCCATTGAAGGATCTATCCCCCATGAATTTATCTAGTTCTTTTTTGAACCCTGTTATAGTCTTGGCCTTCACAACATCCTCTGGCAAAGAGTTCCACAGGTTGACTGTGCGCTTTGTGAAGAAATACTTCTTTTTGTTTGTTTTAAACCTGCTGCCTATTAATTTCATTTGGTGACCTCTAGTTCTTGTGTTATGAGAAGGAGTAAATATCACCTCCTTATGCAGTGGGATAACTGACTAATTGACAAAGGCAGAGAGGATGTCACTGGGCCAGGAGCCAGAGAGGATCAATGGGAATTTTGGGCATGAAACCTTCCACAGCTGGGGGACTCAGCACTATCCTTGGATAGCAGGACTCCATGTGAAGTAAGAAGGGTGAGACTCATCCATCTAGTTCCCTCCTGCTGGGAGTCATGGACAGAAGCTGACAGCAGGTACCCAATAATACCATATAGCCACAGATCTGAGTAGGGCTGGTGCTTGGGAGAGCCCTTCTCCCCTGCCACCCCATCTGTCCTGATAGGACAATAAGAAAGGAGCCTGTGCTGTAGCTGGAATTCTCAGAGTATGTTGCCTCTGCAGATCCTCATTCCTGGCAGTGCATGACTTGATGCTGCGAGTGTGGGACCGACGTTAAAAGCAGTCACCCTTAAGACCTCTTCCACGGCTCAAAATCTACTAAAGAAGCAGGGAAGGAGGGTGGGTGAGGATGGAGTTGCAGAAGCAATATACCTAGAAAACTTCAGCTGAAGGTCAGTAACTTTCCTTTCTACCTTGAGAATACACGTCCCTAATGGATCTATGACTTATCATTGCAAAGAGCCTGCTGCCAAGTGTCAGAATCTGCAGAGACAATCCTCAAAGGAGGAAAGGAAGTTCTGCTTTTTGGGCAGAATGGAAGATCAAAGAGCAGCTGCTGAATGGAGCTCTTAGCTTTCATGTCACAAGTAATATGGGGTTATTCAGTGACGTATTCTAGCCTACTGGATTGTGTAAGTATTGCACAATTACTGTACATCATCTCAAAGGGTGCTGGTGTTTGTATGTCTAAAGACTTTATTTTCTTTTTAATGTTCTTTTATTGTGTCTTTAACAGGAGTGACCTGAAGAAGAGCTCTGTGTAAGCTCCAAAGCTTGTCTCTTTCATCAACAGAAGCTGGTCCAATAAAAAGTATTCTCACCCACTTGGTCTCTCTAATATCCTGGGACCAACACAGCTACAACACTGCAAACAAACTTTAACAAGAGGCATTTGAATTTGACTTTGAGTTAGGAATGAGAACAATCAAATTGCCTTCTCTACAATCAGAACAGAGTGAATAATGCAAAAGAAAAGCTTGCCCAGCATTTTTCTGCAGCTCTGGCATCGGTAGACCCAGTAGAAGTGTGATTCAGGGCAGTCATGGCCAAACCGCAGCTCACGAGTCACATGCGGCTCTTTTACAGTTAAAGAGCGGCTCGCCGAGAAATTACAGTCCAACACACTTTGCGGCTCGAATTAATAGCACTATGAAATTAAAAAAAGCTATACAAATCATTGAAAGAATTTCAAAACTGGTTTTCACTCTTGAGTGAACTCAGTAGTGTGAGCGTGAGACCAACAGAAAGAGAAGCTCGCAAATGCGCATGATATCAGGAAATGGAGTCATTCTGCATTCAGAGGTTGTGCTGGGTGGACCTTCTGTGCTCGCAATCTCTCTGCATTCCACAGAATACAGACGTTTTTTACTGTTCATAGGTTGCATTTGAATAGTTTTAGATTTAAGTGTAAAGCCTATGTTAATTTAGTGGACAACAATGGCATCTTCAAATTGTAAGAAACGCAAATATGAAGAAGAAAACTGAAGTTTTAGGACAGAAGGGGAGGAAGATTTTGCATTCGCTGTTAAAGGTGGCAAACCCCTCTGTCTTATCTGCAATGCATTGCTCACTCACTACAAAGCGAGCAACTTGAAATGTCACTATGAAACGAATCACAATGACTTTTCATTTAAATACCCGCTTGAATCAGAATTAAGGAAAAACAAGCTAACCGCATTAAAATTATGTTTACAGTCAACAGACACTACTTTCAGCATTCAATCAGGAAGCTGAGACAATGACTGAAGCTAGTTTTGTTATGTCATGAAATATTGCTCATGCTAAATGTCCATATTCTGCTGGAGAATTTGTTAAGAAGAATATTGCAGAAGTGGTTGCAATTTTGGATCCAAGTAACACAAAACGTCAACGACTAATAAAGCAAATTCCAATTTTGCGCCACACTATGGAGAGGCATATCTCCCAGACCCGTGCTGAAGTTGCAAGATGCAAATCATTCTAAAGAATTCTCTAGCATTCAGCCTACCTCTGAGCCAATCCACAGCTATACAAGATAAACCACAACTAGCGATATTTGTTTGCCATGTTTCTGCAGATGTAATTGTGAAAGAAGAAATATTGGACTTAGTGGCACTAAAAGAAACAACACGCGGTGTTGACGTAAACAATGCACTTGACAAAGCATTGAGAAATGCCGATGTGCCACTGGATAAACTTGTCAGTGTTGCAAGAGATGGAACAGCTGAAATGCTGGGGGGAAAGGTAGGCCTTATCGGACTCATTCAAATTGATCCCAAATTTCCAGAGTTGCTGTCTGTTCATTGCATCATCCATCAAATACATCTCTCAGGCAGATACTTCAAGTATGAAAATGTTATGAAAACGATCCTAGAAATTGTCAATTTCATCTGCTCGAATGGGAAGACTCATTGACAGTTCAAAAATGTCATCGAAGAGCTGGACCTTGAAGACAAATGTAACAACGTCTCTTTCTACTGTATTGTGAGTGGTTATCAACCAGCAATGTCTTAAATAGGTTTATGTAACTGTTGGGGGCCTATCAATGCTTTCTTTGAAGAAAAGGAAAAGTCCTATCCACCACTGGAAGATAAGCAATAGATGCAGGATCTGATGTTTTTCTCTGATATTATGCAGCATCTGCAAATTCTCAACCTGGCACTCCCAGGGAAGGATAAGATTATTTCTGACCTTACTCAGAAAGTCTTCAGCTTCCAGAACAAGTTAAATCTTCTGCAAAGAGACATAGTGTCAAGAGACTTCAACAACTTTCCCCGTCTCAAAAGTAGGGTAAACGCAGTCCCTGAAATCGAAGTAGAAGATCACAAACTCGAGGAATACAGAGGTTAATTACAAGGACTGCTTGATGACTTTCAGACCAGGTTTGAAGACTTGCAGAAGTTGAGATCCTGCTTCACCTTTCTTGTAAACCTATTCATGATTGATGGGATCAGCGACGGCTGTCTGATTCCCAAACCTGTGGTTACGGAAACATCTACTGTAGAAATGGAACTACTGGAACTCCAGGAGGACCAGGCTCCAAAGATGGCTCTAAATCCCAGTCCTACAATCGAGTTCTGAAAGCAAGTGCCAGGAACAAAATATCCTCAACTCCAGAAGACTAGTGTGCGACTCATTTCAATGTTCAGCACAATATACTGCTGTGAATTGCTCCACTCCATGATGAAGTTTATGAAACATTGTGCAGTCCTTACAAATCAACATCTGACTGAGCGCCTCCATATCGCCTTCACAACGTATCAACCAGAGTTCCAGACTTATGACCAGGATGGTGACCCACAAGGCCTCTACCTCTAGCAACAATTACCTGTGATATCATAGGCACCGACTGTGTGGGTGCTCCGGGGCCAGAGCACCCATAGAAAAATAATTGTGAGTGGTCAGCACCCACCGAAGGCCTCGCCAATCAGCTCCTTCCCCTGCCCCCCCCCCCAGTGCCTCCCGCCCACCCGCCAAGGATCAGCTGTTCAGCGACAGGCGGGAGGCACTGGGGGGAGGAGGAGGAGCGGAGCAGAAAGAGGCAGAGCGAGGACAGGGCGTGTTTGGGGAAGGGGGGCCATGGGGGAGGGGCCTGGGGGCCGAGCGGGGGTTGAGCACCCCCCTGGGAAATTTGAAAGTCTGTGTGTCTGTGTGATACCATAAGTAGTATGTTAATATCTTTAAAAATGCATGCGTAAAGGTTGTACGTGTCTTGCGGCTCTCGAATGTCTGAAGGTTATCATATGCAGCTTGGAGGGTCAGTCAAGTAGGTCACCCCTGATTTAGGGTGTTAAACATATATACACATTATTATAACCCTGGCTTAATCCCAGTGAGTTTGCTGCATCGATTTGGGGACCCGGAGTTAAAAAGTAATTTTGCATGCATGGCTATATCCTGGATTTACACACACACGCACAGAGAGCATTTGTACATGAGAGGCTGGGCTGAAAATGTAACTTTTGGGGTTTAATCAAAAGCCCATTGAGGTTAATGGAAAGATTCCTATTAAGATCAATGGGCATTGGATAAGGCCTTTAGAGTCTGCAAACCAGAACAAGAGAACTGGAAAGTGATTCCAAACATTACAACGAAAGGTCATTTCAAAGCAGTGAGATTGTTAGCAGGGAGTGTCTCTTTGGTCTGTGTTTGTACAGAGCTTGGCATAATGTGGCCCTGATCCACGACTAGAGTCCTTAGGCACTACCATAATACACATGACAAATAGCTCTATCATAGAGTTGATGGGGAAAAAGCAGAAAGAAGCAGCTGGCATTTTAAATCACAGTGTAAGAAAATGTATTCTCTGAAGTTTTTAATAAAAACATCATGAGACTAAAATGTACTGCTATGTATACTAATATGCTGGTTTATTGGTTGAATAGCAAGACTAATGCAAAAATGTTTCTTCCCACATCTGCTCTTTCCTCAATAGTTTAGGCTAGTCATCTTATTTGGAGCAGGGGAACAAGTCTCTGCTGGAGAAGAAAGACAAAATTTTAGTCGGACGGTGCAGAGTTTGTTTCTGTGTCTCCCACTTGATGATTGACGACCTCATCATCATTATGTTCAATGTCCTCCATTTCATACATACTGTTACATAGGATGGAACTCTATCGATGTGGTCCTATTGTTAGTGAAGGCAAGTGATACCCAGCAGAACGGACTATTTACAGAATGGATCCCAAATTTTGATAAATCCTTCAGAATAACCTGCAGCAAATGTATTGTGGGAAATGGCATCGGGTAGATAAATCTGCTCTGTATTTAATTTGGGAGGCAACATGGTCCAGTGCTTATGGTACTGGACTGGGAGTCAGGAGACCTCTATCCTATTCTCAGTTTGCCCGTCACTTAACCTCTATGTGTCTCCATTTCCCCATCTTAATCTTTCTTTGTATAGCACCTTGAGAGCTACAGATAAAGGTCAAGTATTATTTAATCAATGACATTTAGATTAATAGAATAATAGAAATGCTGGGCTGGAAGGAACCGTAAGAGGAAATCTAGTCCAACTCCCTGCACTGAGGCAGGAACAAGTATATCTAGACCAGGGGTAGGCAACCTATGGCACGCGTGCCGCCTTCAGCTGATTTTCACTGGCACTCACACTGCCCAGGTCCTGGGCACCGGTCCGGGGGGCTCTGCATTTTAATTTAATTTTAAATGAAGCTTCTTAAACATTTTAAAAACCTTGTTTACTTTAGATACAACAATAGTTTAGTTATATATTATACACTTCTAGAAAGAGACCTTCTAAAAACGTTAAAATGTATTACTGGCACGCGAAACCTTAAATTAGAGTGAATAAAATGAAGACTCGGCACACCACTTCTGAAAGGTTGCCGACCCCTAATCTAGACCATCCCTAACAGCTGTCTGTCCAACCTGTACTTAAAAACCTCCAATGATGAGGATTCCACAATCTCCCTTGGAAACCTTTTCCAGAGCTTAACTACCCTTCTAGTTAGAAAGGTTTCCCTCATATCTAACCTAAATCTCCTTTGCTGCAGATTAAGCCCATTACTTCTTGTCCTACCTTCAGCGGACAGGGAGGAGTGAATATAGATTTCTTCTGTGCTTCAGAATTTGGCTCAAACTATTCATCTGCACAGCCTCCAACAGAGTTTGCAGAACAATTCTTTGTTCCGAATCAATGAGTCTGATATTTGAGACTCGGTACCTCCTCTCCACAGGCTGAAAGCGGTGGTTGACAGTAAGTCCCTGGAACCTGTGCTGGTGGTTATGATGTATAAGATTATGAGAACCAAGCAGTGGAGAACAAGAATTTGGGCAGGGAGGTTAGTTTATTAGAAGATGTGGGAAACCCTAACCCTAGGCTTGTCCACACTTGAAAGTTAATTCAGATTATGGTAGAGTGTGAATGTAAAGTGCACTAGCTATTCTTGAAGAGGTCCCTGTGTGGATACTCTTATTCCGTAATAACAGTGTCTTGTTCTTGTTTAGCTTAATCGACTTCCAAAGCAGATTAAACTAAACCAGAAGAAGGCACTCTGCATCAATGCCTGGAACCCCTGGGCACTACAACAGTTATTGTTATTGTTTGCAAAGATACAAAATGGGATTTTCAAAAGAGTGAAAGTGAAAATAAGTGACTCAGGAGCACAAGGCCCATTGATTTTCAATAGGATTTAGGCTCTTTAGTAACTAGGGCCCAGATCCTCAAAGGAATTTAGGTGCCTAACTCCCACTGGTGATCTTGAAAATTCCACCTTCAATTCCTGTTAGAAATGAATGGGAAATGGGCATCCAAGCCCCCTGACTGGCCTGGAAAATTCCACCCTTGAGTTTTATTCTAGTTTTCACTTAAATTAAAAATAAAAAACCTGGCCCCGCCCCTCTACTACCACGCCTCCACACAAACCACACACGTGCCCCAAAACACACCACATGTATGCACGCACACACACACAGGCAAGCCAATGCCCACGCACATGAGGAAACATGAAGGCACACACACACACCTTTCCTACCAAACCTGAATTTTAAGGCGCAGAGGCACCGTGTGTGGGGGGGGCCCTTCACAGAGGACCCTGGCCTCCTGCTGATCCATGCGGATCCCTGGGTAGCTACCAGCTTTGTGTTCAGGCCTCGCAGCCATTTCTGCAGGCGGAGTGAAACCCTTCCAGCCCTGCTGGGAGGAGGTGGGGTGGGAGAAGATCCCCACAGACTCTTCCCCCCGCCCCCAGCTGTCTCTAGCCGGAGGCAGTGAGTCAGGCCTCTGCTCTCAGTTAAGCCAATATAAATCGAGAGGCATCCCTCTAAGGGCAATGGCGCCAGTGTAAATGAGAGCAGAGTCTGGCCCATGGGAAGGAAGCTGGTTTGCATTAGAGAGTGTTCCCAAGTGTCGCTCGATTTATTCAGTTACAGCCATGTTCACAGCAATCTGGGCAAGGCTAATTTCACAAAGCTCATTTAAATGGCTTTTTAAAGCAAACAAACCGTCTTTCAAATTTTCTTCTCCTCTGTCTCATCCCAAGCAACGCCGTCTCCTTAACAGCTTGACTGAGCAAAAAAATACGATCCCGTAGTGACTCCATTTTCCCACTGTATAGCCAAAAGAACAAATAAGAGACCCAGCCGCTAACCTCAAGCTGTTTCCTTGATTAGATGTAATGCTTTCTTTTAAAGAGAACTTTCCCCCATGCTGCTTTTGGCTCTTGCTTTTCCCCTGGAGTCTTTCATGGGCAGGATCCACAAGGAGATGCAAAGAAGCATGTTCAGAGCTAGCTTCTGATTTCACACTGGGCATAGAATCATAGAATATCAGGGTTGGAAGGGACCTCAGGAGGTCATCTAGTTGAACCCCTCTGCTCTGCAGAGACTTTGTTTTTCTCACCTCCATACTGACTGCAAGCCTCACATTGGGTCGACAGTAAGAATATACTACTCCTGGGGGAATTCTGCACCACTGCACGTGCGCAGAATTCATGTCCCCCACAGATTTCTTTGCTTCCTTGCAGAAAAATGACTTTCTGACAGGGAAACAAAGGGAAGCTGCAAGAGCATTCACGCACCACTCCCTAGCTGAGCAGATACACTGCTTCAGGAACCCGGAGCAGCCAGCGGAGAGGTAAATCACCACAGGGCTCGGGACACCCCAGCCAGTGGCTCCTACCCTGAGCCAGGATCAGCTGCTAGTCCAGGCTGGGCTGGAGGCAGGAGAGGATGGAACTTCCCCTGCAAGGAGTGGCTGGGGCTATGTCAGACCCACCCCCAGAAACTTCCCCCAGCTGCAGGAAGCTCAGCATCCTCCCCCCATCGCTCCTCAGCTGCAGGGGGAGGGGTCACTGTATGGGGAGCTGCTCCCCTATCTGCCCAACCCCTGTGCATCCGGACCTCCCATACCCAGACACTCCTGCCAAGCCTCACCCGGTACATCCAGAACCCCCTAGCCCTCCATACCTGAACCTCATGCCATTGAACCTCAACCCCTGCAACTGGAGCCACTGGCCCCCAGATCCCTGCCTCCAGACCCCCACCCCTGCACCCAGACCACACCCCACTGAGCTCCCTGCACTCAAACCCCCACCCCGACGAGTCCCACCCCCATGCACTCCCCTGAGCCCCCACATCCAGATCCCCATGCCACTAACCCCCTATTAGCTGCACCCAGACCCCCACCCCACCAAGCCCCACTCCCCCAGAACCCAGACCACCNACCCCCACCCCTGCCTCCAGACCCCCACCCCTGCACCCAGACCACCCCCCACTGAGCTCCCTGCACTCAAACCCCCACCCTGACGAGTCCCACCCCCCTGCACTCCCCTGAGCCCCCACATCCAGATCCCCATGCCACTAACCCTCTATTAGCTGCACCCAGACCCCCACCCCACCAAGCCCCACTCCCCCAGAACCCAGACCATCCTGCTGAGCCCCCACACACAGACCTCTCTGCTGAGCCCCAAACACCTTCACCTGGAAGCCCCTGCAGAGTCCCCTGCACCTGGAACCCCCCCAAATGAACCGCTGTGCATCCAGATCCCCCCACACCTAGACCCCTCACTGAGCTGCCTGCACCCAGATTGTCCCACGCAGAATCCTCTCACCTCACACCTGGATCCCTCCACACTTGGATCCTGCCTGATTGAGCCTGCCTGCCCCACACCTGGTGTGCCTAGTGCAGAGCGGCAGGGCCCCAGGGTGTTTCTGGGGCAGGCCCAGGCCTTGTGCTGTGTCAGGGTCAGGTGCAGCCGCACCACTGAGTCTGTGTCCCCAGGGTAGGGTGGGGAGGCTGCAGGGTGATCTCCCACCTACATGCAGCCAGTGGCCTGTGCTCCCCACTGCCGTGCTGGAGCCTCTACATTTATTTATTGACCAAAAAAAACTTTCAGAATTTTGCAGAATTTTAAAATATTGTGTGCAGCATTTTAATTTTTTTGGCGCATCATTTTTAATTTTTTAGCGCAGAATGCCCTCAGGAGTAATATACAATACTCTTCAATATGCAGCTGTAGCTTGCTGGCCATGCACTTAGCTGTGGTATCCAGGCCCTTGATCTTGCAAATACTTAAGCATGTGCACAAATTTACTCTTGGGAGTAGATCATGAATTTACCTGAGTGCAAGATCAGGGCCTAAGGTCACCCTTTTGAAATCTACCAAGGCACATTAATAATCAAATTACTGGGACACTGAAGCCACAGATCAAACCCAAGGCCTTATTGCAAATCTATGGTAAATTACAACATGATCTTCAGCTCCTAATAGCCTAGCAGGAGTTCAAAACTGACCTTGCCCATTTGCAGAGGGGCTAAATTGAACGTATAGTAACAAATCCTTAGTCCCTGAGGACTTCACAGTTGTCACTGTTCTGCATGCCATGTCACTTTTTAGCTCCGCAGTTACAGTGAGGACAAACTTAGATGCTTCTGCTGTGAAAGCACAGGCACTACTACTCACTTGTAACTACTCAGGCTAAATGAGACTCTCCATTAGCTGACACCAGTATAGGGCCTATATTATGTAGCTGACCTTCTCTGTGGAACACATACACATGAGCCATTTCGCTATTAGGGTGACCAGATGTCCCGATTTTATAGGGACAGTCCCGATTTTTGGGTCTTTTTCTTGTATAGGCTCCTATTACCTCCCACCCCCTGTCTCGATTTTTCCCACTTGCTGTCTGGTCACCCTGCGCTGCATTGTCATCAATGGGAGCTGTTGGCACTCAGTACCTCTGAAAATCAGGCTGTGTATTGAAGTGCCTAAATACGGATTCTGATGCCTACATCAATTTAAAATTTTTGTCTCTCTCTCTCAAAATGGAGCCCAGAGAAGGAACCCCTGCAAAGCAAAATGGTTCTCGCGAATCCTTATAAACTAGTGGCTGAGTTTTAGCATAGCTCTGATTTACTTTGCATTTAAGCTCCACCGGCATGATAGATGACAGAGTGAGCTTCATGGGGCATATGGAGTGAAAGGAATAACTCCCACTGGATAGCAGGAGATAACAGGGGTCATATTCCTCTCTGGCGTAACTCTGCTCAAGTCAGTGGAGCTATGCCAGGGATGAATTTGCCCCAATGGGCACAGAGCTGCACATTAATCTCCGATGGCGGAAACATTATTTACAAGCAGTTCTGTTTTTCATTAGTTTCTGGATGATACAGTAGACACAACATCAGCACGAGAAGAGAAATTATAAGTGCTTTTCTTAATATCCTTTGATTCCTATCCTGCTCTCATACTGACATATTTAATTAGTCTCGTGAGACGATTAAGAAATCCCCTTTTGAAAATTTCTGTGGCCTCTCCCTTCCAATGGTATCTTGTCTGCCTGGTAACGTCTTGTCTTTTTCTTGTTTATAGTCATGTCCTTTTTGTTTTGTCTATTGTCTGTGGTATAGATGTCAGTGATTTGCTGTGGTTAGGTCATGTTCTGTCTTTTAGACACGTCAGCTCCAGGCATAGGTGTATGAAACACATTGTTTGTTACAGGACTTGTAAGGGAAATAAGAGCTGTATTATGACTGCACATAGGGCAGACTGTCTAATGGAAGCTATGTGCTCTGACTTGCATGTCTTTGGGTTTATCTAAAAGCTTTTAGTAAAGAAATGATGGCAAAAGAACATCCCTAGACTCAATCACTGTATCTGTGTCGGTGCAGATGTTAATCTGACATTTTGATCAAGTATGCATTTCAATAAACCCTATAAATAAGTGTGTGTGTGTCTTGATCTTGAATGTCCCTATATTTTGGAATGTGACTTATGCTCATTCCTTCTAGCTCTCCCTCCATGAGCCATCCTAGAGACAGGGTCATATTAAAACCTCAACTATGAACACCTCAGATATT
>QXTE01000147.1:52500-73338 GCA_003942145.1 Platysternon megacephalum
GCAGGACTTACATTGGCATTCTGCATAGGGGTGAATTTTACCCTTGGTCCTTAGATTCCTGGATTTTAAGTCCAGGAGAGTCCATCATGATCATCTAGTCAGACCTGCTGCATTATATTGGCCAGATAATTTCACCCAGTGATTCCTGTATCAGTCCCAATAGCTTGTAGTTGAAATAGAGCATGTTTCTTAGGGCAGGTCTACACTGCGGCAAGGATCAAGACTTTGAGATCGATCCACCGGCGGTCAATTTACCGGGTCTAGTAAAGACCCGCCAAATCAACTGCAGATTGCTCTCCAGTCGACCCCTGTATTCTACCCCCGACGAAGAGTAAGGTAAGTCAATTTTCTCCTGTCGACTTCCCGCGGTGTAGACCCTGCGGTAACTCAACCTAAGGTACGTTGACTCCAGTTACGTTATTCACGTAGTTGGAGTTGCATAGCGTAGGTCGACTTACCGCGATAGTGTAGACATAGCCTTAGTAAGACATCCAGTCTCAATTTAAAGATTCCAAGTGATGGAGACTATCGATGATGATCAATAAATTATTCCAGTGGTCATTTATTCGCACTGTTAAAAAATTTCACCTTATTTCCAATATGAATTGTATCTAGCTGTAACTTCCAGCCATTGGCTCTTGTCATGCCTTTCTCTGCTAGTGTAAACAGTGTTCTGCTATCAGAATTCTTCTCCCTACATAGATACCCACAGACTGTGATCGAGTCACCCCATAACCTTCTCTAAAATAAGCTAAATAGATTGAGCTCCTTCAAGTCTGTCACTGTAAGGCAGGTTTTCCAGTCTTTGAATCGTTCTTGTAGCTCTTCTCTGACTCCTCCAATTTTTATTGGCTCTGGAGAGGCTACCACAAGGGTGCCCAGGTTTGCCAAC
The DNA here is from genome assembly GCA_003942145.1 of Platysternon megacephalum. Classification (NCBI taxonomy): domain Eukaryota; kingdom Metazoa; phylum Chordata; order Testudines; family Platysternidae; genus Platysternon; species Platysternon megacephalum. Next base: position 53,393 of record QXTE01000147.1, read on the forward strand.
TGTTAGTGGCTTTTGTGATTTGTCATGTCCACAGGGTAAGACAACCAAATTGCTCTTCCTGATACGCCATGTCCCATAAGCACAGTGAGCTACTCCCTGCTAAGTGTTTATTGCTGATCTTTCCTCTTTAGAAGAATCAGTATGTTTCGTAAAAGCAAAAATTGAGGACAATAGAGAACATGCTATAACACTGGAAAATGTTATGCGGTCTCTGTGGAATGTAATTTCTTTTCTTTCCTCTTTACCCCTCTCATGTTAGAAGAATGCAGTGCTGAAAACGTGAAAATTTAAAACAAAAATTGTAGACGAGCTGCAGTTTGTTACACCCCCTTTCTTCTCAGCGCCGTTTGAACAAGCAGCCAAGTTTCTTTGGGCTGTTAAATGCTTTTACCTGCTGTGTCCAAGTCAAAAGTTAAATAATGTGTGAATGGATGTAAAAGGAAAACAGGATGCACAGAGAGCAAGAGTTCCTCTTACAACAAGATAATTGTTACGCTCCTGGAAACAAATAACAAACTCCTCTTTTCTGTGCTTGTGTCCATGAAGTCTTGGCAGATACAACTGAAGTTAATTACCTGCGTGTTTCTTTGTGCTTCTATGCTGGGGCTTGAGCCTGTAAATACTATGCAGTGTATTGCTTACTACCATGAGTGGAGGTGCTAGTCCCTTGTAGAGATAAGGAGGTGCTAGTCCCGTTATACAAGGCGCTGGTGCTGTCTCTTATACACATCTAGATGTGTATAAGAGACAGGGTTTCTAACCGTCAGAGGAGTGAAATACTGGAACGGCCTACCGAGGGAAATAGTGGGGGCGAAAGACCTCTCCGGCTTTAAGATTAAGCTTGATAAGTTTATGGAGGGAATGGTTTGATAGGATAACTTGATTTACACAATAGGTCAATAATGTGCCACCGCTGGTAGTTAGTACCGATGGTAAATGTTGGGATATTGAAAGTCTTTTTCCTGAGTGTCTGGATGGAGAATCTTGCCCGCATGCTCGGGGTTCAGCTGATCGCCATATTTGGGGTCGGGAAGGCATTTTCCTCCAGGGTAGATTGGCAGAGGCCCTGGAGGTTTTTCGCCTTCCTCCGCAGCATGGGGCAGGGGAAGGTTGCTAGAGGATTATCTGCTGCTTGAAGGCGTTAAATCATGATCTGGGGACTTCAACAGCTGAGTCAAGGGTGAGAGTTATTTCAGGAGTGGGTGGGCCAACTCTTGTGGCCTGCATCATGCAGGAGGTCAGACTAGATGATCATAATGGTCCCTTCTGATCTTAAGATCTATGAGTGGCTGCTCTGTTGAAGTTAAGGAGACTAGTCATGGGAGTAAGCACTATGGGCCAGATGCTTAAAGATGCAGGAAGGTCCCCAGGTGCTTTCGAAAACCCCAGCAGGCACCTATCAATACCTGTACAAATCTGGCTCTGGAGGCTTAGTTGTGCACTGTGGATGTCATTAGGAGAAATATCAGGCTATGTGTCCATTGGTAATTGTAGTATCAGACCTTTGACTGGCAACAAGAATTAGATGTATCAGAGGAGTAGCCGTGTTAGTCTGGATCTGTAAAAAGCGACAAAGAGTCCTGTGGCACCTTATAGACTAACAGACGTATTGGAGCATAAGCTTTCGTGGGTGAATACCCACTTCGTCAGACGTATGTCAGATGAAGAATTATATGGATGACATTGGGAAGATGAAAGGCCGNTTGGAGAAATATCAGGCTATGTGTCCATTGGTAATTGTAGTATCAGACCTTTGACTGGCAATAAGAATTAGATGTATCAGAGGGGGAGCCGTGTTAGTCTGGATCTGTAAAAAGCGACAAAGAGTCCTGTGGCACCTTATAGACTAACAGACGTATTGGAGCATAAGCTTTCGTGGGTGAATACCCACTTCATCAGACGTATGTCAGATGAAGAATTATATGGATGACATTGGGAAGATGAAAGGCCTAAGTTAAATACTTCCCAGTATTGAGTAGGGGTAGGGTTTCCAAAAGCACATAATACTGGACTAGCGTTAGGTCAGTGCTGGACACTTCCCAAAATCCCACCCTAGTTGGGGCTCCAGCGCTCATAGCGATAGATATTTAGCTTGGCGCATTTGCTGTAAGAAAATATCTCAATAAAAGTGTTTTTAAAAGACAAAAGTGATTGTGGAAATGACTTCTTGAGAAGGCTGGGAAATAATCCCACCCACCCACACAATGCTGAACTCAATGTGTCGATGGGTCTGCCTTTATCACATGCACACACACCAAAAAAAAAGTGTATGGCTTTTGTGTACAGGAAGTAGCAAAGCAGACTTGCCAACAGGAGAAAGCTATATTAGTTAACTAAATCGTGTCATTGACACCTCTTTTCTTCTCAATGGTTGTTTGCTGTTCTTTAAGGTTAGAAAGTTTTTGCAGTTAAGTTCAGTAAGTTCCCATTCATATACAGCTGCCTATTCACACTTGCTTATTTATACCACAGTTGGGTCTCTCTTGTTGTTTGGAAAGTCAAGCACCTCAGGTGATGTGTATAGACTCCACAGTCTAACAACTCCTGCAAACCCAGCTCCTTGGTCTCAGGTAACAAGTAATCTTTATTCTTCTTTTAAAGTGTTGTGTTAGTTTTAGTTGTAGTATTTGAGTATTTAATCTAAGCACTATACCCAGATGTAGACACTCTTTTCTCAACCTATGTATTACATACTATTTTTAACATTAGCTTTAATAAAATTTTTGGGTGGATATGGATAGATAAAATTGAAAATGCTTAAAAGGCTCCTTTCTGCTTCTATTTCAAGACTGTGGTGCATGGTAATGAACAGCCTTTCTGTGGCACCTCTCCTCCCAAGATCCTCAAGTGCTCCAGAAGCATTAACTCTCACAACTGCATTATTGTCCCCTTTTTACAGAGAAGGGGTTAAACTGAGGAACAAGAGGTTTAGTGAGTGACTTTCAGCAAATCTCACAGCAAGTCAATGGCACAGCCAGGAATAGAACCTAGGAGTCCTGACTCCCAGTCCCTTGCTCTAAGCAAACTGAATTGGCAGTACTGTGTGGCTGGGGAAAAACCAGACAGTCTGTTTACACCATCACTGACTGTAACTTTTACAACTGGTAAAAGAGATGGGTTGGGTTTGTTTAGTCAAGTTTGGGACTGTGCAAAGATGATGGTTTGGGAGCCATAGGCCTATGAAAACCTGTTCCCCCCCCCAATTTCAGTTCAGACCCTCCATGTTTCATTCTGAATTTTGGGTTCAACAGAAAACAAAAACTCAAAGAGAAACTCAACCAAAACTTCCAAATTTTGCTTGATTGTGAGTTGAAACTATGAGTTTAGCATGGCTTCCACCTGCAGCTGTAAATGGGACCCAGGCCAACTTGAGACTTGATCAGAACTGGTGAACTTTAGCAAATGTTTCAGCAAGTCAGAGTTTCAACTTTATACACACCTCCACTCTGAACTCAGGTGAGTTTTGCCTTGCTTGGGCTTTAAGATCATTTTGCACATTTTCAGTTGTGGCTACAGCATTGTCATTGCTCCTTTGCTATTACAAGTAACATTTCCGCATTATTTTTCCTGCCTTCAGTTTCGATTGTCAGCTCCTCAGGGCAAAGACGATGGGCCTGATTCTGCATCCTAGTGTAAATCAGGAGTTACCTACTCAAGTCAATGGAGTTACACTAGTGTAAAATGAATGTAATCTCTAATAAAATAATAATCATGCATTCTGCCTTTCCAGCTATTTAAACAAGCCACACCAAAAAATGTGCAAATAAATAAACAATGCCACACGCTACAACAAATTTATATTCCAGATACCTTCAAGACTTCTTAGAAAAGACCACATGTGTTTTTCTAAAAACATTTCTTTTGGCAGTTTGTCCCTGGAAGACCAGGGGCCTGAGATGGCACAGGGGCTAAATGAACAACTCCTGTGGTGATAGTTACAAGGTTAGCTGCCGTTGTAAATATTTCTAGGGCGCTTGGCAAAATAACAGAACAAAATGTTATTGAATTAGGTCTCAGATAATTTTTGAGTGATTTTGTTCCCAAGAGACAAAATATATCACAAGTTATTCGGCTCTTCCTATCATGCACAAATATAAAGTCCGTTAATACTAGACCTTTGAGTCCAGACTTTCTCAAGGCCAAATATATATATGTATGTCCATTTAGTTTCAATCCTGTAAACATTCCAGTCACTGTTCTAAATGCTGGACGGATTTCAGAAATGCTTCTTCCACTGTGTACTGGAAGGCTAAAAACAGAGGGCCATATTGTACCACTGTTTTTTAAGCAGAACTCCCTAGGCATTTTTTAGGTTCCAAAAGAATTGTGGTTAAAAATGATGGCACACACAACTTTCTATATAACTTAAGAATTAGGAACCTGATCATCAGTTGTGAATCGGTGTTATGCTGATTTACACCAGCTGAAGATGTGGTTCCTACACCAGAGTAAATATGTTGATGTGGAGGATAGGACCATATTGTATCTTCACTTGGGGCTTGTCTGTGACCCTGCCAGCAGGTAGGGGATCTTGGGGGACAACTACTGCACTGGTGGGGTGCAAAATAAACTTTATTAAGAAAATGCAAAAACAGGGAAAATTCAATAGTGAGGGGTATGGGGTTTGTTAAGGTAGACAATTGGGGAGGGGTTTCTTTTAGTAAATAGGATAGGGGGTTTCAATAGTGGGGTACAATACAGTGGGGCACAATACAGTTGGTAACCAATTAACACTGAAGTATAAATGTAACAGGTAGCTAACAATTTCTATGTAAAGGGTGTGTCACAGCAGCATATAACCAACTAACAGTTATGGGTAAAATGTGTTAAATAACCAACAACTCTAGGTAAAAATGTGTCACAGTGGTGTAAATGTAAAATGTGAGGTGTGTTAGAGAGAAAAAAGGGTAACCAATGGGGTTTTAAGCTAGACTTCAGTAATACAATTGAGGTTTGGTAGCAGTAGGAGCGGGGTGAGCACGTGGGGGAAGGGATTCAAAGAGAGAGAGAGAGAGAGAGAGAGAGAGAGACCAAAGGCGGAGGGAGATTTAAACTCAGGGAGACACAGAGAGCAGACAGGCTGCAAGTTTAAACAGCAGAGAGACTGCAATGAGTGACTGGGGAGCTCGGGAGGAGACAGGGGCAAGCTCGGGGGGGGGGAGGGGGTTAGGGCAGCGGGAAGACAGACTTAACCACAATTATACAGAACACAGCAAAATCTTATCTATGATCTAACTTAACCAAGACTACACAAATTAGCAAGTAACAGAACACAATGCAACAATTTTTTAAACCTAACTTACAGAGCACAATACAAACAATTCTTTAAACCTAACTTAACCAAGCTCTGCAAAATGAAATTACAACTTATCTAGACAGGCTTATTTCTAGCAGCAAAGGCGCTGCGGAGCAAGAAACAGATTACAGATACAGACCAAGGAGTTAGCTTGGGTCTGTCTGCTGGGGAAACAAGGCCAGCAGCTAGGACAGGGGGAGTTTGCGACAGGGAGTTCTTACCAATCCCCAGGACAGCAGCGAGCACAAAGACAGAAATGGCAGTAGCATCGGAGGATGGAGAGAGGACTCGATTCGCTTACAATAATCAGGAGATCTCCAGGCACAAATTCGTTGTTCGTGGGAGGGGAGTTTAAAAATGGGGGTACGCTCAAAAACAAACAAGAGCGGGGAGAGGGCCCCCCCAAAGACCCCTAGCTAATCAGACCAGGTGGCAAAGCAAGGACCTTCTCCGAGGTCTGATCAGAAAATGTCCGGCTTTAAATGCAAACTCAGGCAGTTTCCCACCAGTACTTTTGATTGGCTCCTCTTGATACAGGGGAGGAGAGAAGGCAGGGAAAGGCTGCAGGTAAGCATAGGCATGCCTGGGCATGTTCTGAGCCACAGGTATGACTCATATGCTTGGCTAGTTGGCCACTTCAGGTCTTGCATTCCTGGGCAGCGCCCCCCACACCGAGGCCGGGTCTGAACGAAGGAACCAAACAAAGAAGCAAGAAGCCCCCTCCCTCGGCAGAGCAATGGCTCCAGTTAGTCTGTACAAGCCATTCCTATGAATAGGGCTGTGACTTTAGTTAGCACAGTGGCCGGGAGGGGCGGCCACACAGGACAAACAGAAAGGAGAGGGGAAAAAGGAATGCAGCAGGGGGACAGCTGTAACAGACAGTCTGCACTACCATTTACATCAGCAAAACTTATGTCACTCAGGGGTGTGGAAAAAACACCCGAGTGACAAGTTTCGCCAGCTGAGTCCTTGTGTTGTCCATCACTGCGTAACTCACTAGTAGATTTTTTTTTTTGAGCAACTCAATGGATTGCAGGTTGGTATTACTACTGTTGCAGGCTCAGTGGAAATCTGGCTTGGAATCACACACGGCCAACATTGGAGCTATAGAATCTCTATAATTTAGAGTTGCCCTGCTTTAAATATGCTGGTATTGTTAAAGCAGTACAATCCCCCCTAAGGGTGGACACGGGTATGTGGGTATAAAAGGATTTATACTGGTATAGCTATTGCTATATGGAAAGGGGAATAAGCTATACTGGTGTAAGGCATCTCTATAGGGGTATAACTGTGTCCACACTAGTTATTGTACTGGTATAACCGTATTGGTAAAATATCACACCCCTAATCAACATAGTTGTACAAAAACTGTGTGTCAACCAGGCTTAAATCAACATGACCGATCGCAAATACAGAGGTCGGAGGTTGAGCCCAGACCAGGAGGAAGAACTTAAATGCTGTTGATGGACTGTAATCCTGAGTTAATGCCTTCCTTTCTGGCCTTTAAAACAGTACAAAGGCACTGATTGGAGCACCCATGGAAAAAAATGGTGGGTGCTGAGCACCCACTAGCAGCAGCCCCACCGATCAGTGCCTCCCCCTCCCTCCCAGCAGCTCCCGCCCGCCGTGGATCAGCTGTTCCGCAGTATGCCGGAGGCTCTGGGGGGGGAAAGGTGGAGGAGCGAGGGTGGGGCGCACTCGGGGGAGGGGCAGGAAGAGGCAGGGAAGGGGCGGAGTGGGGGTGGGGCCTGCGGCGGAGCCAAGGGGAGCATCCCCCGGCACATTAGAAAGTCGGCGCCTATGAAACAGTATGTCTTGTTGCAAAGGCAGTTGTGTTGCAGTTCACTGCATCAAGATGGAGCATGATTATGGAAGTAAAATCATAGAAGACAGGTTATTTGAAATCTGAATTTGGACACTTTTTAGTAGGCTTGCATTATTACCATCCACTCAGCTCAGCATCAGTCAACTGGGGTTTTAGCACATTCTGATTGAGTCAGTCAGAAATTTGTAACAGGCTAGATGCTGAAAATGCAAGCAAGTTGGTAAAAGTGTATCAGTATCTAAGGACGGAAACCAAAGAGTGGGGTACCTAGTTAGCTAGTAGGTTGGGTCCTTGATTATTGTGTTTCCCATGTTTTGCTTATATACTTCCACGCTTTTCTGACAACATTTCTGCCATTTTATGGGTGAGAAAGACAATACGTATTATTGTTGATATTATAACAGCCCCAAAAGATCCTAACTGAGATCTGGGCTCTTCTGTGCTAGGCACTGTATATACGCATACTGAAGCCAGGTCTACACTGGAAAAGGTTTGCCTGTATAGCTATACCAGCAAACCCTCCTAGCGGAGATGTAATTTATACCAGCAAAAGAGTGCGTTTGTGGTATACCGTATACTCGTTCCCCAAGTGAAATAAGCTATCCTAGCAAAAACACTTTTATACTGGGCTATATTAGGGCTTTTGCTGGCATAGAAATGCCGCCAAAAATCACACCCTTCACCAACATTGCTGTACTGGCAGAGGTTCTTGTGTAGACTTGGCCTGAGAGACGGTTCCTGCCCCGAAGACTTTATGATCTTAATAGACGACAGATGAAGGGAAGTGGGGAAACAGAGGCACCAGATACTACAGTAATGGGGGCTACAGAGGTATCGAGGTACAGAGTGATGAAGTCACTGTCCCAGTGCCACAAAGCAGCTCAGTGTCAGAGCTGGGAGTGGAACCAGGGAGCCTGACACCTCAGCTAGTGTTCAGTCCGCTGATCTGCACTTTAGAGTCAAACACTATATGGTTTGTGTTTCACTTCATAGAAACCTGTCTGGATTTTTTCAGCCAGGAAAGAATCACAGCAAGCCTGTGCAGTGCGGCGGATCAGGCCCTCCATGTTACTGGAGATGATACATGAGCCAGAAAGAACACATCTGGATATCACAGATCCCAGGTTGCACTTGTAGTGTGGGCAGTTAGAAAAAGCAACTTTTTCCTTGTAAACTGAGCAAAGTTGCTATGATGTCATTGAGACATAATAAACACAGAATCCCACAATGCCATTTGTATAGTCACTTTTCTGAGTAAAACCCCGCTTTAATATTACTTTCACTTGAGCTTTAGTGTAGCTTCTTCTTAATTTTTTAACAGTTTTATTACTAAAGGCCCCAACAGAAGAATGTGCCATTCCTAACCTCTTCAGGGTCACTGTCCTGAGCTGTGAATCTGCTTTGTCAGTAAATTCGCTNAACCCAAAATGCCATTAGCCTTCTTGGCAACAAGGGCACACTGTTGACTCATATTCAGCTTTTCGTCCACCGTAACCCCTAGGTCCTTTTCTGCAGAACTGCTGCCCAGCCATTCGGTCCCTAGTCTATAGCAGTGCATGGGATTCTTTCGTCCTAAATGCAGGACTCTGCACTTGTCCTTGTTGAACCTCATCATATTTCTTTTGGCCCAATCCTCTAATTTGTCTAGGTCCCTCTGTATCCTATCCCTACCCTCCAGCGTATCAACCACTCCTCCCAGTTTAGTGTCATCTGCAAACTTGCTAAGGGTGCAGTCCACACCATCTTCCAGATCGTTAATGAAGATATTGAATAAAACCGGCCCCAGCACCGACCCTTGGGGCACTCCACTTGATACCGGCTGCCAACTAGACAAGGAACCATTGATCACTACCCGTTGAGCCCGACCATCTAGCCAGTTTTCTATCCACCTTACCGTCCATTCATCCAGCCCATACTTCTTTAACTTGCTGGCAAGAATACTGTGGGAGACTGTATCAAAAGCTTTGCTAAAGTCCAGAAATAGCACATCCACTGCTTTCCCCTCATCCACAGAGCCGGTTATCTTATCATAGAAGGCAATTAGGTTAGTCAGGCATGACTTGCCCTTGGTGAATCCATGCTGACTGTTCCTGATCACTTTCCCCTCCTTTAAGTGGTTCAGGATTGATTCCTTGAGGACCTGTTCCATGATTTTTCCAGGGACTGAGGTGAGACTAACTGGCCTGTAGTTCCCTGGATCTTCCTTCTTCCCTTTCTTAAAGATGGGCACTACATTAGCTTTTTTCCAGTCGTCCGGGACCTCCCCCGATCGCCATGATTTTTCAAAGATAATGGCCAATGGCTCCGCAATCTCATCGGCCAACTCCTTTAGCACCCTCGGATGCAGCGCATCCGGCCCCATGGACTTGTGCTCGTCCAGCTTTCCTAAATAGTCCCGAACTACTACTTTCTCCACAGAGAGCTGGTCACCTCCTCCCCATACCGTGCTGCAGAGTGCAGCTGTCTGGGAGCTGACCTTGTCTGTGAAGACAGAGGCAAAAAAAGCCTCTGTTGGGTGAGTGCATTGTTAGGCAGCTTTATTCTGCAGAGTATTGATTTGATAGATTGTAAATGTATTCAGCCATGCCACCTTGTACTATCTATGTTAGGCACTTATGTGGCTCCCACTTCCAATAATATCAGTACCTCACAATCTTGAATGTATTTATCCTCACAGGCCTCCTGTGAGGCAAGGCAGTGCTATTACCCCCATTGTACAGATGGGTAATTGAGGCCCAGAGAGGCTAAGTGACTTGCCTAAGGTCACCGCCAGGAATTAAACACGTGTCCTAACCTAGCACCCTAACCACCGGACCATCCTGTATTCTCGACGCTTGAAGAAAGCTCTGCACTATGAACTTTTGCTGGCATAGCTGTGATACGGTGGGATCCCAGACTGACAAAGCTGGGCTGGCAAAATCCCTAGTGTAGACACAGTTAAAGGGCTGCCCGGCGGAGGGGGGGGGGGGGGGGGGGAGGGGGGGGGGAAAGTGGGGCAATTTGCCCCGGGCCCCGCGAGCCCTGGACGAGAATCCCTTTCCTCACCTGGCGGCGGTCCGGGTCTTCGGTGGCATTTCGGCGGCGGGTCGTTCAGTGCTGCCGAAGACGCGGAGCAAGTGAAGGACCTGCCGCAGACTCGCAGCGCCGCCCGGAGAGTACAAGCGCCGCAGCGGGTGGCGCCTTTTTTTATGTCCGCTCCCCCGCTTTGCCCCAGGCCCCCTGAATCCTCTGGGCGGCCCTGCACAGTTATACCGGCAAAACTTTGCTTTGCCAGTACACCTCTACCTCGATATAACGCTGTCCTCGGGAGCCCCAAAATCTTACTGCGTTATAGGTGAAACCGCGTTATATCGAACTTGCTTTGATCCATCGGAGTGCGCAGCCCCCCGCCCCCCCCCCCCGAATTATATCCGAATTCGTGTTCTATCGGGTCGCGTTATATCGAGGTAGCGGTGTATAGCGTATTTCATTTGTGTGGGAGGTGCGGGCTGGAATGAGCTATCCCGGGAACAGTGCGGTTTTGCTGATATACCTGCGCACCGTGACTGCTTAGTTGGTATAGCCACACCAGCAAGGCCTTCCTAATGGAGGTTGGCTGCAGTCAAAGCAAGGCCAGGTCAGTACTTAGATTGGAAGCCTACAAGGAAAACTGAATGGCTGCAGGAGATGCTGTCGCTTTCTATATGTTCGTGCAGTGCTTAGAACAGTGGATCCCTGGCCTCTGGATACTACTGTAATGTAAGTATTAAAAACTAGTAACGGAGTGATGCTGGTTTCATAGAGCAGCTGTCTGACATGGTAATAAAGCCCCAAAGATTGGACATATGAGTTTCACCCTTCTAAGTTGACAGTTCTATTGTTTCAGTGGGATGTAGCTGCCAGGGGAGGCCAGAGTCCTGCAAGGTGAATCCATCCCTGCAGGTACGTTGGACCGATCCATGGAGAGATTTGTAAATGAGGACTTGAATCTGGTTTGGTATTCAACGGGAAGGCCAGGATAGAGTGGAGCATGGGGCAGTGTGTTCTTGGGTGGCCTGGGTTGCTGAACCGACAGCTGTGGAGTGAACCAGTTGTAGATTTTTTTTCTTAAGGTCAGCAGGTTCATAGCTAGGTAAAAGAATTCAGTAACAAAGAACTTAGGAACTGACAGCTCAGAGGGTCATTCATCTGGCAGGATGGGGAATATTTCCAGCTAGTGACAAGGCAGGTCATCTGGGTGCCGTAGTGTGGGGGCTCCGGAAAGGTTTCAGGCAGGTGGGAGGCAGCGTTGCTGAGCAGGGCCGTGCCCTCTAGACAAAGGATCCAGAATACCCAGAAACCCTGCCTGATCTCCCTCACTAGTGCACGCAGCAGTCTGGCCTCCCAGCACTTAAAGCATTTCGTTCCCAGGAATCATCCACCTGAGAGCTACTTGGTATTCTGAGGGTTAAATCAAATTTGGTTTTCATCCAAGACCTTGCAGCTGAATTTCAGCCCAGAGTGAGTTTTTATGGCTGAATTATAGACCCCAGAAAAACGGGTTTATAATGGAAATTATGACAGACCCTTAATCGTAGTAGCAGGAACCGCGCCATTGTAATATACTTATAAACTGGCATTATCCTGCGGGGTATTATAAAAGAAAAAAGGCTGCTGCCGTGGTCTGCACCACCAAATATCAGTACAGGTTGGGGCCTCCGTTGGAGGAGGAAAAGGCTGTCTGCCAAAACGAATTTTGTTTAAAAAAATTTATCCCCTTCAACCCACTGTCAAATCCCATCTCTGCATAGGAGCAGGATTTAAGGTCAGTGTCTGCATAAAGCCTTTTTACCGCCCTGAGAAAGGGAAAATAAATGCGTAGGACAAATACAAAGTGGCACCAGGTATACATTGATCAACTCAAGTTATACTGTACAAAATGACACCGTGTATATCGTAGAGAACAGTTCTGTGCTGACCCCAAGGGAGATGGCCTAGGTCAGTGGTTGTCAACTTTTCCATACCGCGATCCAATGTTATAAGAGAAAAACGGTTCAGGGCTCCCACTCTCCCACCAAGCCATAAAGGAAGGGACCTGTTCACAACCCTCAGGTTCCAAACTTAGGGTCTATTCTAGGTGACCAAATTAGGTTCATCTGCCCCCTCTAGGATCACTTAAATAATTCAGAGCTGAATTTACTGTGGCTCTGGCAGAAATTGAATGCAGCAAATGATAAAATAAATAAATGATGGTCAAATTTTATTGGCTTATTCGCCGATGATTTCTTGAAAATGACTTATGGGAACTATGATTTATGCTGCTCCAGGCTTTATCCGCTGCTGTCTTGGCTGGCACATCCTTATTACAGAGAATTATGGGTTTCTATTGACTTTCCCAATTAAATAAATTAAAACAAATATATATACTTTAATGGAAGAGACTTTATTGATGGCTAGCTTTAAATGCTTTTTTATGCAGCATAGACCTGATCCAAAGTCCACTGACTTCAATGAACGTCGAATCAGGCCTTATCTTGGCTTTTAAAAAAAAATTACTACCAACAATAGTGCTGTAGCCTAACTCCACAAGAATTTAAAATTAGGTTCTGTTTCCCCAAAAAAGCTTTTCCATGCAAGGCTTTTAAAGCTCAGCACCTCCGGGGAGGCACAGGATTCAAGATATTTTAGTAGCTGTTGTTTGAAGACTCAAGATATTCCTCCTGTAACGAACCTCCCCTTTTTTACTCTTCATGCCAGCCATCCCACCCTCTCAATATCTCCTAGCGAAACATTTTGCAATGCATCACACACTGTTTGTGGCCAAACACATTTTTGGCTCCTACATGTGATGTAGAACCTTTTTCCAACTCTTTAGACACTTTCTCAGATTGTTCCTTGCCAGACCTTTTTTTTTTTTTTTTTTGGCCTGGTGGAATGAACAAGAGCTTTCTGCCTCTCTCTCTTTTTTTTTTTTAGTTTAAAGATGCTTTCTCCCACATGTGCTTTGAGAATGTCTGGCTTGTCACTTCAGTGTCTGTCTCAAATGCATTCTGTTTCTCAAACAAACATTTGGTCCTCCTCCTCCTCCCGCCCCCATATCTTTCTAAAACAAAACAAAAACAAAAAAGGAGCAATTACACATTATTTTTGCACCGGTGAGAATAAGATCACGTGAAAGTGGGTAACACAAACATTATTAACTGGAAAAACATGGGAGTTGTCCTGCAAAATATTAGGATGACTCAGTTATCTACTTAAAAAAAATAATAAAGTGGCAAATGTAGAGACGTTGTTAGCATCAGGTCATAAACCACTGCAGTTATCATGTGTCTCGGGGGTGGGCGGGAGACTAGAGGTAGGGTCAGATACTCAGCTGATGTAAACCTCAGGGTGTGACTCTGAATCAACTTTTAGTGCCTGATCCTGCCCATGGAAGTCAATGGTTCTTTACCATTGACTTCAGTGAGTACAGGATTCCTAGATGTTCAGGGCAGAAGGACCCCTGTGATCATCTAGTCTCACCAGTGGCGGATTAATAATTTTGCCCTCCCTAGGCCCTGAAATAATTGCCGCCCCTGGCCCCGCCCCAACTCCGCCCCCTCCCTGCCCCTATTGGATTCCTTCCCCAATCCCCGCCCCAGCCCCGCCTCTTCCCCAGCACGCCGCGTTCCCCCTCCCCCCCCCTCCCTCCCTGCCCCGCGAAACAGCTGTTTCGCGGCGCAAGCACTGGGAGGGAGGGGAGAGAAACAAGAAGCGGTGGCGCGCTCGCGGAGGAGGCGAGCTGGAGCAGGGGAACTTCTCCGTGGGTGCTCAAATTTGCCGCCCCTGCAAATTTGCCGCCCTAGGCCTAGGCCTTGTCGGCCTAGGCGAGAATATGCCACTGAGTCTGACCTGCACCACTCAGGCCCAAGAACCCTACCCAAGTAATTAATGCACCAAGCCCATAACGTCTCTTTGAGCTGTGGCATATCTTTTGGAAACATCTTAGGAGGATCAAGCCTTTAGAGATGATGGGCAGTAAAAGACAAATTACTTGTTTCAAATCATCTGTATACACGCATTCCGTTTAGCTATAACAGCAACAAAATATGCAATACTATAGCTCTGGCCATTTCTCTACCTAGGTAATTCTATGATCCCTGATCCCATGGTATCTGTGTGATAAGTATTTAAAAATAGAAATGATTATTTATATTTTGCTAGCGCTTAAAGTCTCAGTAATGATCAGGGCCCTGGTGTGCTAGGTGCTGTACATACACATGGAGACAGTCCCTGCCCCAAAGAGTTTACAGTCTAAATAGACAAGTAGTGAAAGAGGAAACAGAGAAATCATAGAATCATAGAATCTCAGGGTTGGAAGGGACCTCAGGAGGTCATCTAGTCCACCCCCCTGCTCAAAGCAGGACCAATTCCCAACTAAATCATCCCAGCCAGGGCTTCGTCAAGCTTGACCTTAAAAACCTCTAAGGAAGGAGATTCCACCACCTCCCTAGGTAACCCATTCTAGTGCTTCACCACCCTCCTAGTGAAAAAGGTTTTCCTAATATCCAACGGAGACCTCCCCCACTGCAACTTGAGACCATTACTCCTTGTTATGTCATCTGCCACCACTGAGAACAGTCTAGATCCATCCTCTTTGGAACGCCCTTTTAGGTAGTTGAAAGCAGCTATCAAATCCCCCCCTCATTCTTCCCTTCTGCAGACTAAACAATCCCAGTTCCCTCAGCCTCTCCTCATAACTCATGTGCTCCAGCCCCCTAATCATTTTTGTTGCCCAGGAGAACTAGAACACCAGTTTTCTGAGGGCTAGCCCAGGGCTCTGCTCACTAGATTGTTCTTCTCAGTTACACTACGCTTATGATAACAGTCTGTAAGAGCTATAGCTTGATTTGTTGGTTGGTTTGTTTACAGGTGGCTGTGTTGACTATACGTATTTGCAAAGAATTAATTGAGAGAAAGCTAAGGCCCTCTCTAAGGAAACGTGAACTGCCGCAAACGCCTACAGCAGATGCACCACCCTGGTGCACAGTGAGGCTTATACCGATGCAGGTTAACCCACTCATGTACCAAAGGTGGGCGTGCGTCCATTAGGGGTTTGCAGCAGTGTAATTCTTACCGACATATGGCCTGTGTTATACAGGAGATCGGGCCGTTGATCACAGTGGCCCTTCTGGCCTTGGAATCTATGATGTTGTTACGCTGGCGTGACTTTCCTTAATGCAGACTGGGCATCCGCCCAAGGAATGAATTTCCCATTTAGTTCTGAAAGAGGAGAGCTCGTTCTTTGCTCATTGCAGTGGACGATCACAATAACGGGCGCAGTTTGTCCATTCCTGCAGTGAAAGGGCATTTCTTTCTGGGGAAGATGCTACAATGATTTCCTTACAGAGGTGCCGCCACAAAGGGTGGGTGGCTCAGAGGATTCCAAGCATCTGCAGGAGGCCAGTGCCATCTGCACAGAAGCCCTGCTCCCTGAGTACTTGCTAGTGTAACCCCAGTAGAGCTATATCTGGCTGTGGCTTCTTCCGGGGCAAAGGGTGGGGGGGCAGACACCCATAGAACAGTGAATATGAGTCAGGGCTCTATGAACTGTTCCGGGGAAGTTTCACGGAGCTGGTGGGGAGACGACGTACATCCTCCCCTGTTCCCCCACCGCCTCATGGACAGACACCGGACTTCATGGAGAGCCCCCTACAGGGGAGAGGAGGGATGGTGCCATGGAGACACCCAACCCCTCTTTCTGCACAGAATGGGTGAGATCCATGCTTGTAGGAGCTCACCACAAGCAGATCACAGGATCCAAGGCCTGGCCATGGCATTTCTAAAATTAAGTGTCGGTTACTAAGGGTTGATCCTTGCTGCAGTCGTTATTCAGGTCAAATACCAACAGAAATCCTTCAGTGCGTGCAGCAGGGCTGGAGGATCAGGTCCAGTGGGTGGGGTCTGTCCACACCTTTCACATTTTCAGACAGGTTCTAGAGCTATTTTGAGCTTTACATGCTTGCAGTATACTACCTTCTCAGCCTCTCCATTCAAGGCTGAGGTCTTCAGAGACTTCCAGAGACATATTACAGAGTTTGGCACATAAGAAAAGCACACCATTATTTTTCATTCTTGATTTACCTCAGAAATCTTGGAAGCCTTTTCTCTCTCCCCCTCCCATAGGACCTCAGTCAGCACTCCCTCCCCCAGCAACATGCCCATTGACCTCAGTGGTGGGTGGGAGGGAGGGAAGAAGGGACTGTTGCCTAGTAAGGAGAGCTAAACAGGGCCCGTATCTTTTTTCTCAGAATGTTACCTTGATGAATGACCTATAATTTTCCTGTCAAGCTCTCTTCTTTTCAACGGACGCGATGATGGATTTCAAACACCGTTGCACTTCATCTAAGAGAGAATAAGCGTCATGAATATTTACCCTGTAGATTTCCTTAGTTAAAATGAATATTTGTTCTGCAGATTCCACACAATTAAGTGAATACGTTGATACGTAATAGCCGGGGTTGCCTGAGAGCGGGAAGGTGTCCAAATGGTAGCATAGCAATGCTACATGGAGGGGCAAATCTGGAGTAACACAGTGGTGAATTAGGCCCTGAAACTTTAAATTGCCCACAGAAATGTTATGCTTTGGTGTGTTCCTGTTTTGAAAACGTTTGGCATGCAGAAGAACAATGAAATCCATCACGGCATTCCTTATTGTTCAGACACAAATAGTTACACACTTGGTTATGACATCACAGACGTACATGAACATCAATATTCAGTTTCACTTTCTGGTTGGTTAGTTTAGAAAGAGGTGTGTGTGTAATCCAAAAGGGGTTCTATGTCAGTTTTCATATGCATATGTCGAGGTGTGTAATTCAGATGTTTATAGGATGAACCAAACAGCATAATCAGATTTTTGTAAGTAAACAGAAACATTAACTAAACCAGGGGTAGGCAACCTATGGCACGCGTGCCGAAGGCAGCACGTGAGCTGATTTTCAGTGGCACGCACACTGCCCGGGTCCTGGCCACCGGTCTGGGGGGCTCTGCATTTTAATTTAATTTTAAACGAAGTTTCTTAAACATTTTAAAAACATTATTTACTTTACATACAACAATAGTTTAGTTATATATTATAGAGTTATAGAAAGAGATCTTCTAAAAATGTTAAAATGTATTACTGGCACGCGAAACCTTAAATTAGAGTGATTAAATGAAGACTCGGCACACCACTTCTGAAAGGTTGCCGACCCCTGAACTAAACAGTCAAATTGAAATCAGGTAGTAGAACATATGCAGCTTCTGAGAAAAATCTGAGCTGTCATTAAAAGAATCCGCCTCCAAAATTTTCCAGGTAGTTTTGTCTAACCATGAGAGTATGGTTGGTGTTATTGGGAAACAGCTTTTTTTCATTATTTCCTATAGAGAACATAAGAACGGCCATGTTGGGTCAGACCAATGGTCCATCTAGCCCAGTATCCTGTCTTCTGACAATGGCCAATGCCAGATGCCGCAGGGGGAATGAACAAAACAGGGCAATTATCGAGTGACCCATCCCCTGTCCTCCACTCCCAGCTTCTGGCAGTCAGAGGATTAGGGGCATGCAGAGAAGAACATAAGAATGACCATACTGAGTCAGATCAATGGGAATCAGGACCGATGTGTTTTAGCCTTTAAAGTGTGGGGCCTGATTTTCAGAGGCCCAACACCTGCAATTGGGGGCATGTTTTCAAAGGTGCTCACCGCCCAGCAGCTCCCATTGTAAGGCTTCGGGACATGTTTTCAAAAGGGCTCAGCTGAAAAACTGGCCCCTTGTGGAAAATCTGGCCCTGATTGTGTGTGCTGAGTGCATGAAAACCTGTTCTTGCTGGGGTCAGCAGGAGTTTTGCCATTGACCTCAATGTGAGTAGGAGGGATCTAATGGGCAGTGGTGAGAGCCTCNGGGGGGGGGGGGGGGGGGGGGGGGGGGGGGGGGGGGGGGGGGGGGGGGGGGGGGGGGTGTGAGAGAATATAAGCTAACGCCGAACAAATTTAAGCAAGTTTTACAAGGGAAGACCAAATAAAAACCTAACTCTATCTTGTACAGTATATGGTTACATAGCCAAGGGTGTAGCTGATAAAGGATTTCCTAGTCCAAAATGTTCTAAATTTAGTTTTAAATTACAGTGTTTTGTTCACATTTAACAGTTATTGTTACCTTAAGTTATATGTTGATGATGATCTCCATTAACCTCCCCCCCCGCCCTTCACCAGAATATACAGATTTCCCTGTAGGGTACACAGAGAAATGTTTTGTTGAGGCAGGAAAACTCTGGACCACTTTGTAATTCCCCCACCTCGGTGCTGTATGTTTTACATTTCAGAAATAGAAGATGCAGCCAACTATGCAACCCCGCCCATGAGAAATATGGGCCCCAATCCTATAATGAAAAGCCCTCATGGAGCCCACAGCAAGATCAGAACAATCATTAATAACATGCACTTGTAACATTTATATGTGTATACTTCAGGGGCCTGCTCAAGCGATTAGAATAAAGATTCTGTCACGAGTTCTAATATTTAAATGCCTTTTGGGTGGGGGGGGGGAGGGAGAGGAGGGGAGTGGTTTATTCTGCCAGAAAAACTGGCTTCGGATTTAACCAAGCTATTTTAAAAAGCTATTATGATTTCCAAGTTAAAAAAAAATATGATTTTTTCCCCCCAAATGTACTTTTGTTCTAACTGGAAAATTGTTTCCTAAATGGAGCTCGTCATTTCAGGGGCCAGATGTGCTCAACCTCCACCATCAGGGCCAGAGTTGCAGAAGAGCTCAGCTCCCAGTTAGGCAACAAACTGAGTAACCAGATTTTCACAGGAGCTCAGCGTGTTTGGGGTGGAGCTGTTTTGAAAAGCTGGCCCTTATTTACATAGATAAACAGGAGCTGAACTCTCCCGAAAATCTGGCCTTTAGGCTACTCTGACCACTAAGCCCCAGCTCTTGCAGTTTTGTGCAGGCAGAAATCATTGGGGCTCCACAGAGATGCATGGATCCAGCCACATGGGACAAGGTGGAGAATCGGGGCCTGAAAGAGAAACTAGCAGTGATAACGAAGCTTAACAAATGTGTCCTGAGCAGACGCATTGTACTGTCTCACCTGTCATTCACACAGAATTGTACGTCAGACAGGTAATATTTTCATGGATAAGCATAACTGCACAGTCTCATTCTTTTATGCGACTTTCTAGTCATGGTGGCAAAATGATATTCAACGGCTCAGTCATGTTTTAACCACCTAGAAGTTCACTTTGGAGGGGGGCGGGGTTGTGCACGTCTGTTGTCCAAGCATCTCAAGCTGCTTGACGGACACCCTGTGGTGGGGTCTATGTGCCCGCTGCACCCCAGCAAGGAAGGAAGGGGGATTCCTTGTGCTGCAGGAAAAATACCTGTCCCGCCTTGGAGGGGGCTGTTCAGGTTCTGCCCCTTGGAGAGAGGGCCTGACAGTGAGTTTTTTATTAAGGAAGGAGGCCTCTAGAAGGCAGTGTTTGGGGCATGGATGGGATCTTTGCTTCATGGGAGGAATATGCGCACCACAGTCTCCAGGCTGAAAGGTCCTTTGCTTGCACGATCTGCAGCCAGATGGCACAGAGCTTTAAAGAGGCTGGGCTTGATTCCCCCTCACATCCCTGAAGTCAGTGGTATTGCACTGGTGTGAATGAGAGGAGCACCAGACCCTCTGAGCTTAATCTACATTAGGGGGCTGGTGGTGTAGCATCCCCTGGGGAACCAGGCCTGATTGCTGAAAGTTTAGTCATCCCTCTCACAGGGACTCTAGAGTAAAACCCCACAACTACAGTATATCTTGCTGTGTGGACACTCCTGTGGACCATTCGAGGTCAATTCCTGTT